>PNEQ01088719.1:44111-59526 GCA_003012365.1 Medauroidea extradentata | reverse complement strand
TGTCGTGGGGTTTTACACGCAAATCACAGACGTGTGGTGTTACAGTAACCTTATTGTGATTGGTACAGTCAAATGAGAAACGTCACAGTTCAAAGGCACGCTGCCAATATCTATGAAGCAGAACTGCAGACGTGCACATAAGGCACTGGAACAAAGTGGGGCAAAATTCTTTTCGCGAAAAGTTCATGTCTCTAGTAATAAAGCAGATGTATGTATGGAACCCTTCTGTTTTAAAAAAAATTGTTGCGCACAGTTAACAAAATAATCACCGTTGATAAATATACTTGTTGCGGTCTCGTCAAATAACTTTGTCAACAAAATATGTTATTTTTATATGAAATTAGAGGAAGTATTCAAGCAGGTTTTACTTATTCTTTTCTACTTACTGTTAATACTTAGCGTGCTTATGAAAATTATTTTTAAGGTTAAGAGGAAAACGAAAACCATACAAATAGTAACATTTTGCACACATTTGGTATATCTCACTTCAATAAAAACCGTTCATAAATACATTGAGTATCATTTGGATATTTTTAAGTGTGTTATATTATTCTAAGTTATATAAGTATATTTATATTGCTAAGACAGCGTAATATTCAATATTGGCATCAGAAAATTTAACAGTGTAAGTCTTTGGCATGTCATAGCTTTAAGCATGGAAATAAATACTTAAATAACGTATTTTACTGGTATTACTTGAACATACATGTTCTTTGTATGGAATAAAATTCTTGAGAAGGAGCGACAGCAGAATATCATGTACGAGTGAGAGAGAGATTTTGATCAGCGCTTAACATCGAGGTCTTTAGCGCTGGTGAGGGGTGACAAGGTGAGTATGGAGCGGCGCCAGAATGAAAGAGCGGGGGAAACGGGAGATCCCTGAGAAAACCCGCCAACCAACGGCATCGTCAGGCGCGATTCCCACGAGCCCAAATCCTTGGGAGCGACACCGCCAGGAATCGAACCCGGATCGCCTTGGTGGGAGGCGAGAGGTCCAACCACTCGGCCACCGCGCGTCCAATCATGTACGAGAGAACGATTTAAACTTGTGTGGTTTGGTGTACTGCTGGGAGAAAATTAACTGTAAATTCCAAGCGAAAATCTGCTCGATCTGGGGATTAACGCGTGTAAGCTCGAAATCTCGTGGTTTCACTGTAGTTGCCCATTCTTGACGTGAATCCTTAGGCAATCTAAAACGTTGAGTAACGAGGCCAACGAAACAGTAATTTCGTCTGTACATGGTTGACTCCTTCAGGTCATGTTCTGGATAGTATACTTTATTTACACGTAAACTCCGTCACATTTCGCAAACGATGGTGGCAGTTTTGAAAAATAATTGATGTCATTTTTATCCGTGACGGTTATATGAGAGCACTTGTATAGATATATTTTTACTGGAGTAGACGTTCAAAACCCATATTATTTGGTCATTTAGTTACTCAGTTAAAAAAAAAAAAATACATTTTAGTATAGCCTATATTATTTAGCCATTTCACCGCGATTGGTAACGAAATACATAAATTTGCATCCTGAATTGGACTAAGAATGGTATATAAAACTACTTGTATTTAACCTAATGTTCTATAAGTATCTATAGTTTCCTTTTTCTCCTGGTAATAATGAATACATGCATATATATATATATATATATATATATATATATATATATATATATATATATTATTGTATTCATCAAATCTCCAGGAAAAAAGAGGTAATTTTAAACTAATGTTATATTACGCAAAAAAAAATGTTTATGCTTAGCTAGAATAGTGAGGAAGCAAAAAAAAAAAACGATTAAAACATTGTTTAGTAAGTTACTGAAAAATAAATAAACAAAATGCAGCCGAAAGAGTATCTTATTCATCGGGGAATAAAACTTACTTCCTAGTAGGTAGGCCTACCTCGTCGCTTGGTGACTGCCGGTGAATCGATACAATCGTTTGCCGGCGGTACATATCGATGGACGATAACATTACGAACATCTGTGGGGAATGCGCGACAGCTCGTAACCCTATTACCATAAAGCGCAGTTTAATCCGGGCCATCAAGGAAGCTCTGCATAAACATATTCACCCGTAATCGTTGAAAAAAAAAAGGGTCAAATCAGTACAGCTCAGATTTTTCCGAGTTCCCTTTCAGCTATCTTCGGAGGCTTAAAGCGCTCTCTGAAATCGCAACCACTTGATATACTCGATTTTTTTTTTGCATTAACGCTTCGTATTTTTCGCGGTAAATAGATTATTTCAATCAATGTATTTTACATACAAATTTAATAAATCTCTTTGAAATGTTCTTGACGTAGGTAGAAAGGATTTAGTGAAAAATTGTGGATATTCGCCATTGAAGTGTCATATAATCTCAGAAAAACAAGAGTGAAACAAAAGCAATAATGACAGAAAAATAAACAAGCCGAACTGGCTGTAGCTGTAGGTTTGGTTGCACTCTATCAATACCGCCACTGTTTGACGGGCCTTGGCCAAATTGAGTACTTACATCCTTCATTCAGAACCTAATCTGAAACACTGCCTAGACCAAAACTGATACCTGCCCATTTCTCAAGTAAGCCTGAACCAGTGGCGGCTGTCGGGCTATGCTAATAACGTCCAGCAATACTGTATAGCTAGATGCACGAATATTTCGCGTATTGATTCTAGGTCAGGTTGAATGCCAATATTGTATACTACACTACTCCTTCTCTGATTAGACGACACCTGTTTCAACACATCTTCGACGACTGCAAGCCAGTGATAAATAAGAAAACTGGCCGTGGTGGTAACACGTGTTACGATTAGAAGCCAATTTATATTTGACTTTGGCCAGTGTGTATATAGGTCTGAGAAGTCTACGCTGTTGCCAGATTAATACGCGAAATACCCGTGCCTCTATCAATAGCATTCTGAGTATTATTTTTTGGAATTTTCGTTGCATAATATTTGTGGCTAAAGCTTTGACAGTTGTGTCTGAATATAAATGAACATAGTATTTCAGTTGGTTTCGTGATGTTATGAGACTGATGTAAAAAAAAAAAAACTGAATAACTCTTACAACTCAGAAAGAAAAAACATTACACTTGAACAGCCGTAAGCCATGTTATACTCCGTTTCATAAATCTGTAGTGTATTTTCATAGATGTGAATACGTTTACTATTTGTGTGCTGTACATGTTTCACGGATTGTCAGTCGACATTTCAGCTCTACAATGTACACGATGTGTCCATTACACCGTATATACAGTAAACTTAGTATTCTATTGCGACTGACATTCCATGACGTTAACAGTAATTTCCCAAAGGGCACTTAAAGTGTATGTTAACGAGCAGCGTAGCTTCATCATTACACTATAAAATGGTTTGTTCGCCCCTGTGGCGTGTGCGTAGAGACGACAGAGGTAGCTGATGCCCGTGTTTCTAGTCCTCTAATATGCAAAATACCTTCAGGCAGGCAGTCATCTTATAACGAGCTTGATTCCCGTTATAAACAAGCTTGTTGGAATATGTTACAACACGTCAAGGCATTCATCTAAGGACGCTCGAATTTGTATTTGTGTACTCGCTTATGAATATCATAATTTAAATATGTACATTTAAGATGAGTAGTTAAAATGCACAAAACGTAGCTGAAGTACATGTTTTTAGTTAATAAAGAATTTCTAAAAAAAATTCGTGTTTAATTAAATCTTTTGAAATAATTTTTCTTGTAATAAGAGTGAGTAATTCAGCGACAAAAAATACTAATAATAAATGCATTCACAGTAATGTCGTCGCATTTTGTTCCTGTTATCGGACTCAAGGTGTTCAAATATATTATCTTTAAAATATTATTTTGAATCGATATATACATATTTATAACTGGTATGCATCCTCTTAGTTTGAATACTTTTTAATACCATTGTAATAAGCTGCTAACAAAATGGCACTAGTAAACTTCTGCTATAAATATAAACTTCATTCGTTATCTTGATTTCCTCTTTTTTCTACGTTTTTATTAACTCGCTTCACTGTCTGTTTGTCTTTTCTGTAAAAATTTTGCAATAGATTTGAAACTAACTTCCCGATGAGCTAGATACTTGAAACTTCGAGAAAAGAAACTAAGAACTGGAGGACAATGCGCTTCTTGTCTGTCTGTTTGTCTTTTTGGTGCTGATTTTGCATGTTTAAAATAGATTGCAAAATTTCTGGAACAGAATACAAAAAAGCAGAAAATAATAACTAAATAAAAAACAATTTTGAATGTACCACGTTTTTAAACGGACAAAAACTATAAAACAATATGTCCTCTGAAAATAGTTGTAATATTTAAAACGAAACCCGTGGGGCGCGATGCATGGATAGTTCACCTAAGTCACTAACAATGTTACTGCACTGCAAATGAAATAAAAATTGTGTGAGTTTGTTCAAAGTCAGCTACTCTCTATACTCCTTACTATTAGCTAGAGGTACGTTCACAGAAGAAATTATTTACACTTTTTAGTCCGTTTTATAAAAGGTGGTATTTTAAAACGATATTTTATTTAAATAATTTTTCCATTTCCACACTGCTACACAAGTTAGGTCCGGTTCACAAAGTGCAGTCGGCAGTTGGCAGTCCGCAGTCGGCTGTCGGAGATTAATATGTACGTTAGATAGGCGTCTCCACAATCCGCAGCCTGCACTTGAGCAGTCCGCAGGAAGTTCAGAAGAGATGGTTAAATTATCTTCGACTTCTAAAACCAATACATAAAAATCATGGGTGCTGGAATGCACATTGCGAACTGTATTCGACTGTCGATTGCCAGCTGTCGTGACTTAGTCAATGTTTATACATCCTATATCACGTCATATATAGGTAGCGCCATGAAATTTTCGCGAAAATAATTCTGCCCCAGTTCGTTTCATTGCCTTACGATCACATCGGCAGTTGTGCTTCATGGTCACGACAGTGCCGTTGTGAAATGACGTCTCTCATTTGACTGTGCCAGTCACAATACGATCAGTGCAACACCACACGTCTGTGGTTTCAAGGTATAACTCTTAAGACACGTGAGAGTTAAAATATCCAATCACTGACTATGAAGAAGAACTACAAATTTGTACGCAAGGCACTCAATCAAACTGGGGCAAAATTATATTCGCGAAAAGTTCGCGGCCTAATCTATAGGGCACGAAATCATGCCCACGCAGTCTGCCTGGCCGTTTCTCGGTCCAAGCACAGTAGAAATATACTCCGTTTCACACAATGTCAGTAAATTTTAACAGTTATAGTTAAGGACAGGAAAATTTCGTTGATTCAATGACCTGCACGTTAGAATGCATTGTCCTGTGCATACTCAAGCCGCGACCATTTCTCTACTAGCTGCTACTCAGTGGAACAACAGACAATGAACGAATAGACGGAACTTGAATATGCATAGGACAATGGATTCTAGCCTGCAGGTCATTGAATTCGCGAAATTTTCCTGTCCCTAAAAAAAGGGAAAACCCGGTAGCTAGAGCTTAGTCTCATTCCAACCTCGAGATTCCAAGCAAAGAAAATCGAACTGTCTTATAAATGGCTAACAATCTCACGGCTATAGAAGCTATACACCGCGTCAATAGACCAACATATTTAGTATGAAATTCACATAATTTATGCAATGAAGATTATGTTAGTGACACCATGAGTTTAGTATATTTTACATAGGAAAACTCGGTTTGCAACATAAAATACTTTAACTATCTTAGTTTCACAGAGTAATTACTGACCGTAAAAGCAGAATATTAAATTTTTTTCTTCACTACTTGTAAACTTTACAACACATTCTGAAGACATGTTGTAAGGATGGATGCACATTCAAATAAAATATTTTGCAGTCTGTTGCTTACATCACATCACATTACTAACTACACACTGACAATGGTATTCAGCAGAAGAAGTTTCTTTGAAACTTTATGAATCAATTTAAAATGTAAAATGTCTTCTTGAAATTAATTTTGGTGTTGTACGTTTTATTTTATATCCGGTAATCTCTAAGGTTTTCCTACTTATCACTTTTTCCAGCTTGTAAACATGTATCACAGTTTTGTTAAGCATGTGAGAAACCCCTACAGTTATTTACCAAGTTACTCGATGAAATAAACTTCCAACTATTACTGTTTTGCACACATGGCATGATTGTCGCACATAAATGTCTATGATATAAATTTCGATAAGTAATACAGAAACATAAAATACTATGCTCACCACAAACTGGCAAATACTACGCAGAGCTTCCGCAACACTTAAGGAAATAAAAAATTCATTGAACTGTATACCTTGCGGGACCTAAATCTAAATACACTTCTTTGCTCTCTATTTTATCATAGCCTATTTATTCGTATTCTATTTCTCCTAATGGTAGTAGCATTAATATTTAACAATCAACAATGTGTAGACCTATAGTTGTTGCTCTAATCATCACTGCACCTATAACTGAAGTTAAATCACTATCACTCTCACATGTTTATAATTCTTGTAAATTTTCATTTAAATCATATTTTCAATATCAAGAAGACAAAAAGAATACAACTAACTGTGTAAAAAAATTTGACTTGCCTTGACCAAGTTTTGAACTCACGGCAGCTAAAATATTCGCTTGCAACTTTTAAGTTGTTAGTAGTTGAATTGTATTTGTTAAAATCAGTATAAATATAAAATTATATTAAACATACGTCGTGCTATATTGTGTTTCTTTATTTGAATTTTATATTTTTACGCATATGGACTAATATGTACGGGGCACAAATTATATTTTGTAACCCACTATCAAATTTTGGTGGGTACATTGCACCCCTGTACACCCCTGCTCCTACGCCACTGTTTCAGAGCATTGTACGCAATAATGGTATGCCGCAGGCTATGACAAGAAAAACACTAGTTTGTTTAACTAGCTCTTATTGCTCAAGTATCCAGATAGAATTATCGCGTTTTGTGACAGATCATACAAATGGCATTTAGGTACCAATTACAGCTTCTACCAAAAGTTTAAGGACACCATTACATTTAACTAACAAAACTTTTTGGCCTTATAATTAATCCTACGGGACCTGAATATTAATTCCACATGGATAACTGTTTCAGGCTATGTTCAGAGTAAAATTTGTAAAAACTAAATTGAAAATAGGACAGTTCGTTTAAAAGTTTTTTCGTTTTTTAAAATAACAAATTTTTTTTACACATTATTAAATTTCCGGAGACGTAAAAAAATAAAACAATGGATGATATTTATTATTATCAGAAACATAAAACCCTAAAAATATTATAACCACAGAATAACACTCTAGTTTTATTCTACAAAAATAAGCATAATATTATACTAGTATTTTAAAATTATTTTTAAAAAAGGGAAAAAGCATAGATTTTAAACATACTGTCCTATTTTTTTTTTTTTTTTTACAATTTAAACCCTGAACATAGCCTGAAGCAGTTATCCATGAGTCACTAATAATCAGGTCACGTAGGATTAATTATACGGCCAAAACCGTTTTTAGCTAAATATATTGGTGTCCTAGAACTTTTAGTAGAAGCTGTAGATATTTTAAATATCACGATATTCATGAATAATATTTTGTCAACGTTGGTTTAATTGCTTGTATTACGGAGTTTGAGAAAATTTCACGTTTATGCAATTTGAATATTGGAAAATAAATGTTTATAAAATTTCACTTGTTCACTAACACGTCGTTGTGAAACGTTATGCTACATTGTAGACAGCAATATTCGGCAAGTTGTGCGTTCATACATTACAGATGACAGTTGCCAAATACGGGATTGCATACAGTAACGTAGGGAACAGTAACATAAAATGTTTAAATTACTTTACACTTCATATAATATGCTTGCACTACGTAATATATGTTAATAATCAATACGTTAATCGTTGTCAGTCAGAACTGCCTAGTTAGGTATTACCTACAGAACAAGAAAATATGAGGAAATATTATCCTTGCGTCACGTTCTTCTGATAACGATGCTGTGACAACATTTATTTCACGTGATACATGGCTACTAAGTGAGCTTTGATGGTAACAATCTACGTTATGACATATGGACGGAACCACGTGTGCAGTCGTTTCGCACGGGAGAAGGACAACTGTTTCTGTCAAACGGGATGAAAGTGGCCGTTTGCGACTGCCTGGACCAACAACTCACAACATTATTCTGTAATCAGGATCAAGTTTACCGGTTGATGTTTGATATTTAATGTCTCAAATACTTGTTCTATGGTTGTTTCTGAAGGTTTTTATTGTAAATAATCTGTACAGTGATGGTGTTACACGTTTTGTTCGTGCTTAACAGATGTGAAGCTAAGTCACAATGGATCAACAGTGGACTGCCAAAGAGGGATAGAAGTATCCCGGTAAAACCCACTTGGTCACTAAAATGTTCAGTCATTGTTCTATATGTAAAGATGTAATCGAGTAAGTCAGACCATAACGTCACCGCGACTGCCAGTTAAATATTACTGTATTGTTAAAATATACATTAGTTTCAGCTCGCAGTATGAGAAAGAGAATACACGTGCATTGAATATTAACATTTTGATACAATATAGGTAACGTTTTTATCTGGGTATTGGAAAATTTGTGCACTTTCGTAACTTCGTTACTGTGTTTTACAAATACAGTTTCTATCTTCATATTCGTGTAATATAAATGGACATGTGTCACTTTTGCATTTACTGAATAATTTGTGCGCCGCACTGATTCAGCCAATATATAGTACCCGGTCGCTTGAGGAAGGTGTGAACGGGCGATGCTCCAATCCTACAACACAACCTGTGCCCAGCGCAGTTAGAGCGCACCGCTATTCGTTGTTCTGCTGGTTGCCTAGATGCCAGGCACCCGCTTGCGCACAGCCGATGATTGCCGATGTGAACTTTGATTATTTCAGTGGGCCACTTTTTGTGTCCATGACTGTACATCTTTCTTTCGAAATATAGTTCAGTATCGTTGGGAGACAAAAGGAAAGGAATTTTTGTCTTTATGTTCATATTATTGCTCTTTCTGTTAGTTCACTCTAGTCTTTTGTCCTAAAACAAGTTAATAACAAAATTCGTGTTCTTTCAATCCATTACTACTTATTTAGTACGACTATTAAATTGTCCCCATGCATCATCTCAAAAGACGTTTTCAAACATTTGAATTGCGTAAAAAGTTTTTCTGTTCTTGATGTCTGTCGCATATTATTGATATAAGTGAAAATTATGTCCCTGCACTTACTAGGACTGTAAATATTTAACAAAGAATGCTAGCAATAAAGTAAGCGAGCGTACTCTCGTAAAAACTACGATGAAAACCTATCGCAGCCCTACCGCAATTTTCATCACCATTTCTTAATTTTTTGTTTGTACCAGATATTTTTTTTTATTATTTTAGACACAAAATGTGACTAAATTGGGCTCTTATGAAATTTTTCTCTCTCATAGTTTCCGCGTAATGGCTTGTTAAATTCATATTTTGTATGTTTCCGTTTTAACGACTACACTAAAACCAACTGATATACCAAACTCAAAAAAATCACAGTAGATAAAGACATTGTAGGCTACAATGACATGCTCATAAAATTAAAGAACAAAAATTATTTGAATTTAAAAAAAATTCTAAAACCTGAAAACAAAAATTTTTAAAAATTAAATATTTTTTTAAAATACAAATAATTTTTATTCTTTAATTTTATGAGCATGTCATTGTAGCCTGCAGTGTCTTTATACACTGTGATTTTTTGAGTTTGGTATGTCAGTTGGTTTTAGTGTAGTCGTTAAAACGGAAACATGCAAAATATGACTTTAACAAGCCATTACGCGAAAACTATGAGAGATAAAAAAATTTCATTAGAGCCCAATTTAGTCACATTTTGTGTCTAAAATAATAAAAAAAATATCTGGTACAAATAAAATATAAAATAATGATGATAAAAACTGTTGTAGACCGCGCCCTCAAGTTACAAATGCAAATATTTTACAGTGCAGAACGTGCATACTCTATTAAACAAGAATCGCAAAGCGAAATTATAAGTTTATGTTTTACGTTATAAAGCTAGAAGCAGAAAAGCAAGAAACTACAGGTTGTAACGAGTGCATGTAGCCTTGAATCACAGCCACCTGGTTGTATCTCAGTGCATTATGCCAGGACGGAGTAGAGAGAGAAGAAATAGACGAAACTCTCTAGAAAAATTAATGAAAATACGCAATTTAGCACTATGTGGACCACGGCCACAGACTACTCAGACCTTGGCCTTAATGGCGTTGGACCCGTAAAATTTCATTTATTTATATTTGTGCCAAACACTGTTCAACTTTTGCACATCAGATGACACGTCATTTCCCCAAATAAAAAAATATATAACCCATAGTTTTTGCATAATCACTCATCGAATTTACAAAATGGTCATTGCGGTGTAGCCAAAATCTAAAAAAGTAATTAACTAATGAATTCAAAATTACAGGAACTGTTTGACAGGAGTCAATTTTGAAAATTTCTGTAGTATCCAATAAAGTTATGCAAACTTGTACTCATTTTCATTAATTTTAAAAAAATAGAGAAATATATCGCTTTGTGTGTCTTGAAGTAGCTCACATCATTAAGTATCAATATGAATAATCTTGTTTCTGCAAGTTAATAATTTTTTATTATTTTGACTACATCCTAACTGTCATGTTGTGTCTTTGATAGGCAATTATGCTAAAACTATGGGACCTAATTTTTTTTATTTTGGGAAATGACATGTTATCAGATGTGTAAAAGTTGAACAGTGTTTGGCACAAATATTAAATTTTTAATTTTTGTGGGTCCAACGCCATTAAAATAATAGGTTTGGACACTCGTCTGAAAGCTTGACCTCCTTGATGAGTGCTGGTTAATGATATTGCCGGTGGTGCGCTGTTATACAGTGGTCGGGGTTTAGCGTGGCGAAGATAGGGAAAAATCCTTGTTCATTTGTTGGATAGCCATTTTGTGATGACTTTCAGTTGTAGAAAATGATAATTCAAATTAACGCTTATCTCATCGTTGGAACCACAAAGAAAGGAACACATACAAAATACTACGTTTTTTAAACACCTTTTTCGTTTTTGACCATAAACATTTCTATTTTCCGCTGTTCGAATGCAAACATCCAACCACTCGAAAGGCAAAAAGTGATTGTGTTGTTTTTTACAAAGCTCAAGGAAATTACGAGGTTATTTTTCCAATATTTTACTTGGAAATTATTTTGTTTTATATTTTTAGAACAATCTCGGGATAGACCTTAATGCCCACCTCTGGATCCGTCCATGGTTTGTCACATACACAGTTACTTATGATTAGTTGGCAAAAAATCTCTGTGTTGTGGAGCAAACAAACAAATCACAAAAAAAAAATTGATTAAAAGTAACGGCGAGACATGAGCACTTAATGAAACCCACAAAATTACTGTTTTTTCAACAGACCAACAAACCTGACATATATGAAAACAGAATATTTAATACTCAAGATAGAAGTAATTTTACAAGGTACACCGATGGATAGAAAACACATAACATAAAAACAGTACAAGTTTCAATAAACAAAACTATTGCAAAAGAAGAGAACTCACAAAAGATAAGGTGTCAACACCAGTTGTATGTCCACAAACTCATACACCGAGAGAGGTGGTATAACGGATATAAGATGGACTTGCCTTGAGGAGTACTCAGGTTCTATCCCCGGATCCGGCCACCCTAATTTCGGTTTTCCATGGTTTCTCGAAATCACTCCAGATGATTTGCAGAGTGGTTACAAACTAGTATTTCGCGTATTCATCTGGCAACAGCCTAGACTTCTCAGTTCTATACGTGTACCGGCTGAAGCCGAATATCCATTGGCTTTTAACAGTAAAAACGTGTAGCACGTGATATCCCCACGACTTGTTTCTTTATTTATAACTTGTTGCAATCGTCAAATATGTGTTAAAATCGCTCTCGTATAATCACAGAAGGAGGAATGAAGTATGCGTTGATGTTCAACCTGACCTAGAATCAATACGCGAAATAATTGTGCTTCTATTAATAACTAATGGCCACTGCTGTTTCTTCTCCCGTTTTATGTCTATACTTACCATTGGTTTCTTTTCTAATGACCTTTTAGTCGACGAGACGTTAAGCCAAACCTACCCACCCTAGAAACACATACAAACTTTCTCGAGTGTTAGGTGGGCTGAGTAGGACGGTAAGCGCCTGTTCACTAGTGGTCTGTAACGGGGTGCTCATCAGCTCGGCGATGAGGCGACTTTGCGGCGGAGTGGTCGGCAGCTCGGCGATGTGGTAACGTTGCATTTAGGTAGTCGGCACCTCGACGATATGGCAACTTTGCGGTGAGGTAGTCAGAAACTCGGCGACATGGCAAAATTGCGACGGGATTGTCGACAGCTCAGCAACGTGGAAAACATTGCGGCGGGGTGGTCAGTATCTCGGTGATGTGGCAGCATTGTGATGGGATAGTCAGTGGATCGGCGATGTGGCAACATTGTGGTGGTGTAGTCAGCAGCTTGTTGACGTGGCAATACTGCGGCTGGGTTGTCGGCGACTCGGCGACGTGGCAATGTTGTGACGGTGTGGTTAGCAGCTCAGCGACGTGGCAATGTTGCGACGATGTGGTTAGCAGCTCAGCGACGTGGCAATATTGCAGCGGGAATAGTCAGCAGCTTGGCGAAGTAGCAACGTTGCGACGGGTTGATATGCAGCTTGATGACGTGACAATGGTGCGGTGGTGGTGGTCGGCAGCTCAGCGATGTGGTAACATTGCAGCGGGTTAGTCAGTAACTCGGTGATGCGGTAATGTTTCTGCTGTGTGGTCAGCAGCTCGGCGACATGGCAACGTTGCGGTGGGGTGGTCAGAAGCTTGGCGACAACAAAGGCGGTCGCGTGGCCGGCCACCTCATAGCTTCAGTCCACCAGCCTGCGACCACTGCAGGGTTCTTATGCGACTGCGCCAAGAACCTTGAACATACGCCTGTGGTCTGGCAGTGGAACGTGACAGTTACACAGGTTGTTATAATTCCTGTTCACGACCTACCACATGTGATGAAAAACGACGACGGGGAAAAAAGTTCTGTCGAAGAAAATATTCTCCAAATTCACATTTTAATGTCGGGATAAATAAATGAACCAAAACAATGCACCTCATAAATAACTGGAAATTACAAATGACATGTTAAATATATTTTCTTCATGATAAAGAAGTGCACTGTAGGTCGTTATAAAAATATTGCTGAAAATACGACTATTCAGAATATGGTTACCGCTGAAATTCCACAGGATGCGTGGTTTAAGTAACCTGAGAGGAAAAAACATTGTGATTTTTTCAGCATTTAGGGAGATAAGTGGTAGAAAATCAAATTTTCACCAATGTGTAGGGACATGCAAAATTCGCGTTATTATTAGGTATCATACTATACTTCACTGTCCTATACATAACAGAGCATAATACGCGATTCAATTGGCCACGAACTTTTATGTGTTGTCATTTATGTGTGTTACGTTTTTACAGACACTGGCCTCTCTACCGTGTAAACATTCTCCGCGGCAAGTCACGACAACATCGGCCAGCGGGAGTCGTCGAACGAGCCTATAGTCACTTGGAGTCTAGTCAGCTGTCAGAAAATAACGCGAATTTTGCATGTCTCTACCAATGTGGTACATTCAATCTCAATTTTTATATTAACACAACTAGATATGTTTGTCAATTTGTATAGCAGTAGCCATGTTTAGTTGAAGGCAGCGGTCTTAGATGTGGCAACCCAACAATCAAAAGTCAAGGCAATAACATCACAAACTAAATAATTAGCGGCACGAGTATTTCGCGTATTATTCTGGCAACAGCCTAGACTTCTCAGTTCTATACATGTACCGGCTGTAGCCGTATATACATCGGCTTCTAACAGTACAAACGCATAGCACGTGATATCTCCAAGACTTGTTTCCTTATTTATAACTGGCGTGCAGTCGTTAAATGTTTGTTAAAACCGCTCTCGTGTAATCAGTTAATCACAGAAGGAGTAGTGAAGTATACGTTATTGACGTTCAACCTGACTTAGAATCAATACGCGAAATAATCGTACCTCTATAAATACTAATACAGACGTGAAATGACGTGGAGGCTAATTTGATAGGGCGAACTTCATCGTTCGTTGGCTGAGTCTGCTGACGCCAGTCCCGTGCAGATTTTCTATTGGTCTGGCTGCCGGCTAGCAGGTCAGTCGCCTTACAATGAATGACAGTAGATACATACTTGCGCCATGATTCTGGCTAGCGAAGCCATTTTATTGGCATGTGTGACTGAGTTTGCCGTTAAACAGCCTATTTCACTTCTGTATTCCTAAATATTCTGTGATAGCTAGATACACGCAAAATTTGCGTTATTTTCTGACAGTTGACTGACTCCAAGTGACAATAGGCTCGGTCGACGTCTCCTGCTGGCCGATATTTTCGTGAATTGCCGTGGAGAATGCTTACACGGTAGAGAGACCAATCTCTGTAAAGATGTAACACACGTAAATGGCAACACATAAAAGTTCGTGGCCAATGGAATCGCAGATAATGCTCTGTTATGTACAGGAAAATGAAGTTTAGTCTGGTACCAAATGATAACGCGAATTTGGCATGTCTCTAAATTATAAAGAATAGTTTGTAAATTTGCCACACGTGCGTACAGGAGCGCTAAGAAAGAAGGTATGGTAGAATTGTTTCCCAGACATCCATGGTAGCACTCATAAACTTTTTTTTATTAAACAGCCAAATTTATTTTGAAGTTACCAGACTTGTAATGTAACAGTTGTAAAAGTTTGCATATTTGCGAGGCGGAAGTATGGTAGCTGTCCCATACTTACGGACCATGTTCTTTCGCGAAAATAATTTTGCCTCACTTTGTTACCGTGCCTTACGTGCACATCTGTGGTTCTGCTTCGTGGTCAGCGATTGGATATTTTAACTGTCACGAGCCTTGAGGTTCTACCGGCAAATCACAGACATGTGGTGTTGCAGGAAAGTTTTTTTTTTTTAATTGGCTCAGTCAAATGAGATACGGCTCTTCACACAGACTCGCAGTCAATAACTTTGAAGCATTATTGTAGATGAGAACGTAAGGCACTGAAACAAACTGGGGCAAAATTCTTTTCGCGAAAAAGCAGGGTCCCTGCCCATACTGCGTTTAGGATAATTACTTCCTAACAACATTTTAGGATGTTTTTTTACAGTGTAGTGATAGCGCTTTGCACGCTCCCGGGTGCTGGTTTTTCCTGATTCGTCTGTATCGTACACCTAATAACGAATCAGGGAACGTCTTAGCTACGGTAAAACGCGAAGCTCAGAAAACGTGACATTTGTTTGCTAGGTTGCTATATATATGTATATATATATATATATATATATATATATATATATATATATATATATATATATATA
>PNEQ01088719.1:32056-44011 GCA_003012365.1 Medauroidea extradentata | reverse complement strand
CATATGAAACTGCAGCTCAAACCACTGGACCTAGAACCGTGAAATTTTTTGTGGGGGTTCCCTTCAGGTCGTAGGCAAGCACTAAGAAGGGATTTTTCGAAATTCGACCTCTAAGGGGGTGAAAAGGGGTGAAATGTGTTTCCGAAGAAACATCGATAGAGCTGGAACCCGACGGCCAATCATGATGATTTTTACTTTAATAGGACACTCGTAAAAATGCATATTAGCCAATTTAAGGATTTTTCGAAGTTCAACTTTTAAGGGTCTGAAAAGACCTTAAATGTGTTTTCAATCAACTATCGATATCTATCGAACCCTTCGGGATAGAGAGTTCATATTCACTTCAACATATTGGTTACGTAAATACCCAAAAAGTAGTTTTAGGTTTTTTTGAAATTCGACCCCCAGGCAGTAAAAAGGGGCAAAATGTGTTTTTAATGAATCGTCTTTATCTTTGAAACACAATTGGCTATCGTTGTGATTTTAACTTTAATTGGTTACTTTTACAAATGTCTATGACATGACTAAAAATCGTTTCGAAACTCTTTATTTAAAGGGGTGAAAATACGTGAAATGTGTTTTCGATTATCATTCCATATCTATCGAATCAATCGAGATATCAAAGTGCTCTTTGCTTTAAATTGGTACTTTTGTAAATATCCCAAGTACCATTTAAAATATATTTTCCGAATTCGGCCCTAAACTGGTTGAAAATGGAGTAATATGAGTTTTGGACTCACGTTTGATATATATCGATCCCATAGTTTTTTATACAGCGACGTAATTTTTGTTTAGGATTGATGCTTACTCAAATACCTAAAAATTAATTTCGGGAATTTTCGAAATTCGCCACCTAAGGGCGTGAAAAGTGGAGAAAAGTATTTTCAATTAATCGTCTATATATCTGGAACCCAGCGGGCTAATGTTGTGTTTTTTACGTCCACGAGATATCAATAAGTATTCTAAAACGTGATTCAAGGGTTTTTCGAAATTTACTCTCTTAAGTGGTGAAAAGACCTTGAACGTGTTTTAGATAAATCCTCGATATCTATCGAACCCGTCGAGATATACAATTAATTTTTGCTTCAGGATGATGATTACAGAAATTATCGCAAAAATTTTTCGAAATTCGATTTCTCAATACAATGCCGGGGTGATATATATATATATATATTATTTTTTTAAGTGAATGATCGATTTTGATTCGACTGAGCGGGCTAGCGATGTGATTTACACTTCAGTTGGATACTTATACAAAAGTCTAAGATGTAAATTTAAAATATTTCGAAATTCGACACCAAAAAGGGTGAAAAAGCACAAAATTTGTTTTCCATCAACCCACGATATCTATCTAACCAGTAGCGATATTGAGGTGTTGTTCGCGTCAGAGTGATGCTTACGTAAATATTGAAAAAAAAATATGTATGTAATTTTTTTCTTTATAAGAAACGTGATTATTAAGAATAAAACTTAGTTGGTCAATAATCAAGGCAGACGATCCGAAAAGCAGGAACGAGCAGCGAGAAACAACCTATACAGGAGTTCCACTACAGTAACCTATCGAGACGTGGTGTTGTACAACCTCTATGAGACCAGGACACAGATATTTTATTTTATTTTTTTTAAATTTTATTTTCATGAATTATTTCGACGTTACGTGACGCAGTTGTTTGTCACTCAGGTCTAAATTCCGGGAGGTTCTGGGCTCAAATTCCGTTAAAAGCTGCGTGCGAACGTTCAATTCTGACACACAAATCTACAAGGCAGATCGAATTAGTGCAATTTACATGTAGTCTTTAAAAGGGGTAAAATTGTAGTTCGCTTTCCACTTAGGTTCCTCTACAAAATCAGCTGACATATCGTCGATATACTGCCAAAAGTGATTAAGTCATAAATGCTATTTCGTTTAAAAAAAGTATTAAGTTGTAGATATTAACAAAAATGTGATATGTTACTATACTGTGACACAACAGTACGAAACGACGAATAGACTTTAAACTTGGGCAATTGTTCGTGAACAACATATACATATTCCTAGCATTTTTATAATTTTATCTCATTTTGACTGTCACATTTGGCAGTAAACCGACAATATATCATCTCACTAATCTCAGGTTTGGGGCACCAAATACGTTTCCGCGAAACCTTAACTCTCTGAAACTTTGTAATGTCAATAAAGTTAAAGTGAATATTTTGACAATATATAATTGAGGGCACCGTCACCAATGGTTGTGCACAGGGTAAAGAGATGTTTCTCATTCGATTAACCTCTTATCCTTAGGTATCTGTAACTACCCCACGACGTCAAATAGGCAGGGCTATAAATAAGGCCCAGGCGAAGTCGCTGTTAGTGGCAGGGTCAAACTTAAGACTGCTTTTTGCGCGGACAGCTATAGCTACTTATCCTGCTGCAGAGTTAGTTAAACTAGCCGCTTGGACATTTTAATACTTGATGACTGAAGTATCATTTGTTTTATGTACAAAGAGTTAATTCTGTTAAAGTAAATATTATCAGTTACGAATAATACTCGCGAGCAAAGCCGCGGGGGACTGCTAGTGTATATATATATATATATATATATATATATATATATATATATATATATATATATATATATATATATATATATATATATATATATATATATATATATATATCAGCGGTCTTCTATTAAGACGGCTATGCATAACTGATAAGTTATTGCAATTTATTATATATTTATTTTTCAACTTTACCTGCTGGTATTTTTTTCAGTATTTAGTTAATATTGCTTACATACATATGCATACGTAGGGACCATAAGTTTTCGCGCTAAGGTTTTTTCATCATATTGTTTAAATGCCTTTCGTGCGAACCTGTGGATCTGCGTCATGGTTATTGCAAGGTTAATTCAACTACAGGTCGGAAATATCAATGTTAAAAGTTTGGCACAGGGAAAATTTCTGCCGCTAGAGCGCTGATATCGATAAGGGGTGAAAACTCACCAACTACAGAGCTTTCCTGAATTTTAAGTTTCATAATGTTGATGCTTTAAAACACTAAATTGGTTTCGTTTCACATTAAAATTATGTTAAATCACCTCTGTAATTTCAAGCCTATTTAAATTTAATTTGACTAAGGTTTCGTATTTTTCTGTTCCCTTTGCGAAAGCAGCGAAACTAGCGGCAGAGTATTTCCCTGTGCCAAACTCTCACATAAGAAAACACGTTTTTATTCTAACCTTAGATTTTGGCATCTTTCATTTGAGCAGAGATTTAATTTATTTACTGCGCCAATCAGAATAACGTTAACTGCGACGCAACACGTCTGTGATTTACGAATAGAAAACCAAGACGCTTAGATTTAAAACATCCAATCACCAGGGGCCGGAAAATTTCGCTTATTCAATGACCTGCATGTTAGAATGCACTTCCCTGTGCATACTCAAGCCCTTACCATTTGTCCAGTAGCTGTTACTCAGTGGAACAGCGGACAATGAACGAATAGACAGGGCTAGAATATGCATAGTACAACGAATTCTAGCATGCAGGTCATTGAATCCGCGAAATTTTCCGGCCCCTACCAATTACTAGAAACAGAAAGTTTTCGCGAAATACTTTCCGCACCACTTTTTTTTCAGTGGCCTACGCACACACCTGCAGCTCTGCTTCGTAGTCAGTGATTGGATGTTTTAACTCCCAGCGTTTTGGAGTTCTCTCTGCAAGTCACATACATTGGTGTCGCATTAAACCTTGTTATGATTGGCACAGCCAAAGAAAAACGACTCTGCTCAAACACGCCCGGCATATAACAATACAATAGATGTGCGCGTGTGCACGTAAGGCTGAAACAAGTTGATGCAAAAACTTTTCGCAAAAACTTCCTGTCTCTGCGTATACGGTTTGTAACTCACCGTTGGCTTCCATTTGTGCTTTATTGGTATTTTAAGCTTTTCTGTAAAAAAATCATAACATACATAATAGCAGGTAGCTATAAGAAGTGATAGTATGGACCATTCTAAAGGGAAAACGCCAATCAACATGTGCTGTATTCGAGGTACAGCCTCGGTGGAGTCGATGCCTATTTTCACGTTTGGTCAACTTGGCGAACATTGTCGTTCGCCTATCGGGTTTTTGCGGTGTACTCTTATTCCCTCCGCCATTGCATTCCGCCGCTGCGTCTTACTCACGTCATTTGACTTTCACCAGCGACCAATATCATATCTTTCCACTCCACATCATCCTCTTCGTCTCCTTTGTTTGGAAAGATGGTGAGGCGGAGGGGACGAGAAGAAGGTGGTTGATGTGCTGTGTAGGGTGATAGGGTGACATATGCTGGATGAGAAGTGAACGTCGTGCAAAGTGTCGACGTGTCGTCTCCTTTCGGGGAAGCGGTATTAGATAAGACTGTACACGCTGAATACGTGATATAAACGTGCATTTAGGTCACTATACGACATTATACTGTGATAGGTGCCGTGTTAGCGGATAATGCGTTCCTTACCTCTTCCACTTTACTGGCTGAAGAGTGTACTTGCCCCAACCAGTGCAATGATTCAACTGACAACTCAGAATCGTGTATAGTCATAGCTAAACACAGCTTTCCTCGAAGCATATCCACGCTTCGTCATTGGTCGTCCACCTTCTTGGTGATTGAACCTACGATTTTGATTCGGAAATACTACACGCATTGCTATGTATGTTCGCCTTATTACAGAAAAAAAATAGTATTTATTGTTGATGTTATTGATTAACAGACGTGTGTAAATCGGAAGATGCACTACGAAAATTAATATTTCACAAAAATTTACTTGTAATTCAGTGGCTTGCCCACGGTTTAAATCACGAACCTCAATATCTGTAGGTACTTTGGCAACAGAGAACACCCTATAATTTGCAAACACTGCAGTTCAGGGAGACACCAGGCGTGGTCTGACAATTTGCGAAAAGATGTAACAATAGGGGCCTGAGGGGGAATGGTTGGGGAGGGGAGCAAGGGACTACACATTTATCACCTCTGTCCTGTGCGGAAATAGATCACTCGAAAAGCCTTTTTTAAATTCAATAAATTCTCCACGGGGTTTAATTCAGTGGAATAAATATAGAGCCATATTTTTCCCTAGTTGTTCCAACTAAAGAGAGATGATCTGCTGCTATAAAATGTAACCGTTTTGTCGTCATAAATTCTGCAATACAAGGTATATTTATTTTAGCGCATTTAAATCGTTCTCAGCAGTATAAGACTCTTTATGTGTCAGAGTGGCTTAAGTTTTCTGGTTTATCATGAAATTCTAACATGAGACAGAGAACATATCGCTAATGTATTTATTCTGTACTGAGTGGTGCCAAAATAACGCATGTGTCAGTTTATTACTATTCAACAATTGGCGATTGGAACATCAAAATAACGTATCTCCCAGTGCCGTAAACAATTCATTCATAGCATAATTACTAAAAATGATGCCAGTGAATTGACGTTTGTCTACCCCTGTTGCAATAAGAAATGTATATTGCACACTTATTGACATATTCATTGTGTTATTCTTGGTAAGCTCTATCGCGAATTTTATGTAGCGGAGAATTTCAAAATAAATAATACTGGAATGAAAGTTGTTACCAAAATTCTAACCTCGTTTTGATTTAACATTCTGTATGGAAACAGGGATTTATGTGAAACGTTTTCGTAAACTTATGGAACTGTATATTTTCTTCGTGACATTTCGAGTCATTTATCAAAATAGTTTCATGATTCACTAGATCCTTAAACCGTCCACTCAGACGTTGGAGTTCAGTTAAAAATATATGCCAGTTAATATCCCAGCACATCTTGGATTAACATCATTTTTTCCACAAACTGTTGTTGAGTAAGCGACAAGTCAAAGTTTATAGCTACGATCGGTTTCTAAGGTTGGTATTGCCCCCCGACAACTTTTCCCGAATTATTTCTGTGATAACCTGCAGGGAATATATTTTTTTTCTTTTCTATCTGCCATTGGTTAAATATTTTTAACGCTGTGGAAAGGCAACAATTTTATAAAGAACGAGAAGCCAATATTTGTGCCGAGTCATGTAAAAAATACGGTTGAGCTATTTTACATGGAACGTGAGGTGAAAATAAAAAATACGAATCTAGGCTGGTGGCCTTTGACAATTATTAACCGTTATTCTATTGTATCATTATTTTACCGTCAGATGTTCATAGAAAATAATTTTGTACCAACTTGTTTCGTTGCCTTACGTACACATCTGCAGCTCTGCTTCATGCTCAGTGACATGACAACTCTCATATGTCTCAGGGTTCTGCCCGCAGATCACAGACGTGTGGTGCCGCAGTAACCTCGCTCTGATTGGCGCAGTCGAATGAGCTTCGTCTATGCACAAATACTCGGTGCCAATAACCACGAACCAGAGCTGTAATGTGCACATAAGGTAAGGAAACAAGTTGGTGCAAAATTATTTCGGGGAAACTCAGGTGCACATCTCCATACGCTCCGTAGTTTCTAAAATGTCACACGGAATTTGTGACAAATGATGATGATTTATCACACTGTGTTCCTAATTTCCCGAAACTACTAGGAGGTAAGTAATATTAACCACGCTGTGCTTTGGCCCCATGTATGTGAAAAATAAAGCCGATGTTTTATTTAAGGGGCGTGGAAAGGTACGATGTCGAGCAGACGACTAGAATACTCTATCGACAGTAAAATCTGAACTTCTAATCAAAATCCGATATTTTTTTGACGAGTAGATATTTTATCAGCAGACGTTTATTTACATAGCACTATCCGGTAGTATGCTTTACTTTCGAATAAAAAATTGAAAACTATTTTTAAAATAATAAGGGCTTGAAACCACAATATCTACAAAAATAAAAAACTGTAATTTTTATAATTTTAATATGATAATATGAAGGTCTATAAACAAATCTGAATTCCAAAAATACTCGCATTTTGATTTGAAAATAATTTTACTATCAGAAAATCTCTGGGCGAGAGTTACGGGGCATAGAATCACAGTTCATTAGCCACTCCAAGATTAACTTTGAGCCAACTTCAAACTTGCATGTAAACTGGTTCGGGGTGGAACGGACTGCTGACTGGGAGAGCTTTGGACTGTTCACGATAAAGTGAGCGTTGCTTACATTTTTCTTTCAGCCGTATTGCATTCATCTGTACTATTTTCAACATAAATAACTGTTATAGATATTAAAACCAATGCAAAAGTTTCACTACAATGAAAACTTATTACATTTGGCCCCAATTAAACACACGTTTTGATTATTATAAAGGTTAGCGAGTGCTCAGTTTAAAGTGAACAGCCTATACCAATGGACATACGGCTGATACTTTAGAATGCGTAACACAGTGGCGTTTAGCTCAAAATTCCCCTACTCTTACTCCTCCCTCCAACGTCTAAAGAATCGATGCACACTACCGTGCTCGGCACGAACTTGCTGTATGGCCGTGCGAGATTAATCTGTCACGTTTATGAGGCAGGGGGGTTGGACAGGAGACGGTTCCCGCCCTAAAGTCCGGTACGTCGCAGTTTACGACCTCCAAGCGCGTCAAGTGTTCCGGTCCACGTCCGTTACCATCAGGGGATAGATCCCATCGTATTAGCCGTGATGTGTTGCACGAAAAGGCCCTCGTATTAAGGCCGTTCAAATTCCAACATTTATTTTTCGCGTTGATTGTACTTCGTTGTGATATAGCATGATACACTTTACTTAACATTCATTATATTTTTAAACAGTCACACCCGTATATTATCATACTAACTAAAAATGGCTAATAACATTCGCCACATTTCAATATAAAATTGATATTGCCGCTGAAGTATACCTTGAAGTTATTGCAATTCCGTAAACTGGGACAACTTTGGCCTATTTTGGGGTTACTTTGTCCACTCAAAATATTAGTTTTGAAGTAATTTGGATAATAAACAGATAATTGAAGTCTAGTGCTTTAAAAATCTACATTTAATCGAGCCAGATAAAATTTGAAATGTTCTCTGAACGAAATATAATCCAAAATATTGAGTGGGACAAAGTTACCCCCTAGGGCCAAAGTTACCCTACTTTTCGGTAAATTTTTTAAAGCCTGACTTTTAGTTTATCTGTGGCATGGTTATAGCAAACTCGTCGCTGTTTTTACATAACTTCTACTAAGCACAACAATCTGTATATAAACAAATAAACAGTACCATTTGTCAAGATAACTGATTTCATGGATTTTCGATGACGAGAAAGTATATTGTGAGCAATAACCTAATCTATTTGCAGTACTGAACTGTAAATCTAATTTAAAACTGATTGTTTAGATTTCAGGTATTCATTTGATTCAATTATTGAAGATTATTTTGCGCGGGCATGGGAGGAACGTGGCGGAAGTTGTCGTTTACCGGTGGTTTTTGCTCGGGCTTCCTTTCTTTCACAGCCATTTGCATCCCTTCGCCTCTCCGTCGTAGGGCCTTATTTCAGGAAGTGGAAGACACACCTTCGGACTCCCAGTAGAACTGTCTTCTATCGAAGTGCGATACCTTGCTATCGGGTACCCTCCCTATCTATGTGCTATTATTATTAATTAGTTATACATTGTATATATACGTATATATATTTATATAAATAAGAGAACCCTTACTGACTGACATATCAAACTGCAGATCAAACCGCTGGACCTAGAATCGTGAAATTTTTTGTGTGGTTTTCCCCTCAGGTCGTAGGCGAGCACTAAGAAAGGATTTTTCAAAATTCGACCTCTAAGGGAGTGAAAAGGGGTGAAATATATTTCCGAAGAAACGTCGATAGAGCTCGAACCCAACGGCATATTATCGTGGTATGTACTTCAACGAGAAACACATAACAATGGATAGTAGCAAATTTCAGGATTCTACGAAATTAAACATTTAAGGCGGCGTTAAGTCCTTAAATGTGTTTCCGATTAATTATCGGTAGCTATAGAATCCCTCGGTATAGAGAGTTGATTTCCACTTCAAAATGTTGCTTACGTAAATATCCAAAAAGTAGTTTAAGGTTTTTTTTTCATTCGACCCCCAAGCAGTAAAAAGGTGGGAAATATGTTTTTAATTATTCGTCGATATCACGGGAACGCAATTGGCTATCGTCGTGACTTTTACTTCAATTAGTTACATATACAAGTGACTAACATACAACTCAAAGATGTTTCAAAATTTGATAATTAAGGGGGTGAAAATACGTGAAATGTGTTTTCGATTATTCCTCTATATCTATTGAACCAATCCAGTTATCAAAGTGCTCTTTGCTTTAGATTGATGCTTATGTAAATATCTAAACACCAATTCGGCCCCAAAGAGGCAAAGAAAGGCAAAATGTGTTTTATCGACCACATTGATTTTTTATATTGCGGCGTGATATTTGTTTAAGATTGATGCTTACTCAAATACCTGAATAGTAATTTAACGAATTTTCAAATTTAGCCACCTAAGGAGGTAAAAAGGGGTGAAATGTGTTTTCAATAAATCGTCAATATATCTTCTTGAGCCCAGTAGGCTATTGTCGTGTTTTTCACGTCAAGTGTTACACCAATAAAGTATTTTAAAGCGTGATTCAAGAGTTTTCTAGATTCACTCACTTAGGAGGTGAAAATATGTGTAATGTGTTTTAGATAAATCCTCGATATCTATCGAACCTGTCGAGATATACAGTTAATTTTTGCTTCAGAATGATGTTAACAGGAATGATCGCAAAACGATACTGAAATTTTCGAAAATTCGTACTCTTAGTACTGCGCAGGTGTCATATGTGTTTTTTAATGAATGATCGATTTTGATTCGACTGAACGGACTGCCGTCTAGTTTTGCACTTCAAATGAATAATTATACAACTGTATAAGACATTAAATTAAAATATTTCGAAATTCGACACCCAAAACGGTTAAAAAGCACAAAATTTGTTTTTCATCAAACTATGATATCTATCTAACCAGGAGATATATTAAGGTGTTGTTCGCGCCAGAGTGCTATACGTCGGTATTTTAAAAATCGTGTGTAATTTTTTTTACTTTATGTAATAACTTGATTATTAACAATAAAACTAAGTTTGTAAACTTCCAAGGGAGACGGGCCGAAAAGCACATACGACCAGCGAGAAATAAATTATACAGGTGTTTCACTCTACAGTACCCTATCGAGACATGGTTCTTTTATTCGAAACCGTCGGTAGAACGACGCTAGTGTCATGACGACTGCGCGAAAATGCGAGCATGGATCGTCGTGTCATAACGCTTCCGTCAGAATTATTGCGTCAAATGAACGACGGTTCCAAAGAGGAATATATGCAGAGGTTGGTACGAAATTTGCAGTGCTTTCAAGTTTCAGCCAATAGAAAACCTCTATGAACAAAAATATTATACAGCTGTAACAAGAATGACGGTTTTTGCACTTAACCTGTACTTTTATTTACAAGTGACACAATTAACGTGTATTTTTATTCACAAGTGACACTTTAATTTATTACACGTGTGAACAAAACTTGAAAAATCTGTGGTCAAAGTGCTAATATTCTGTGGCAGTCGTGTGGGGTTTGCTTATATATTAATTTCATGAGTCAGTTTATACGCCGAAATAGAAATATCAGTACTTGACCATAGTTTCTTTAGTCTTCATTTGGATGTTTATATGAGCAATGTAAAATATAACATGGTAAATAAAGTTCAACATAATTTTTAACATTTCAATATGTAGCTTATAATTTTGAAGTATACATATGATTTACAGTGACAAATTTATTTTCTGTCAGAGCATTTATAATAAATAACAGAGGACGATAATTACTATTCTCCAGTCAGTAAAAAATTTTCCTTGCATTTGAGGAAAATATACATTTTGTGGTTTTCTTTACCCTATAAACGATATAAATTTAAAATAGGTTTCCCAATCTAGGAAAAAGACAACGCATGAACATGAATAACGTAATGCTCAAAATTACAAAAAATTTTAATAGTATTCTGCGATATCTGTAAGGTTCAACGTTGTAGGTTAATTGCCAATACAAACTTTTGCAATGTTTTTAAAAGTTACTACGTTGCGTATAAACACTGGTTTCGCAGGATATTTTCAGCAGAGAATGATTTTGTCTTACGCGTTTTGTACTATAGATTCAAACCATGAATATTAAAATACCGGAATTTGTTTCTACCGCACATCACTTTCATTCGGTTTGGTTATACTAACACGTTTAAATTACAGACAAAACACATGCGTACACTAATACAGCGCCAATAATTATACATATATATATATACACACATAAGTTAAAACAATTTGTTTTTGTCTTCAAAAATATTCGATACAAACTGTATTACTTATTTAGGTATTAGCTATCAGTATGGGCAAGATGTAGGTTATGGCTGTATGGTCAAGTTATATGTTATGGTACGTGTACAGTAATTGAGCTTTAAATTTGTCTTTGCACGTATTGTTTATACTGTGTGCAGGCTTTATATTAGTTAAAAATATATTTTTTCACTTGAAACTGTGGATATGGAATTGTTTTTATCGATAATTACTTTAAATACGCACGTTGTCTGCCTCATGACACGGTAAAATACCGCGTCAGTGTATTGACGGTCGCGTCGTTCATCTGAAACGCTTTGACGGGCAACAAACAGAACCATGCTCGCTTTTTTGACGAAACGTCTTTCCACTGACGCGTCGTTATGACGACAGTGAGAAAACACGAACCATGCTCTGCCTGCAGGACAAAAAATAATTTAATTTTTAAATAAAATTTGTTTGCATGAATTATTTCGACGTTACGTGACACAGTTGTTTGTAGCTCTGGCCTACATTCCGGGAGGTTCTGGGCTCGAATTCCGTTAAAACTGCGTGCGAACGTTCAGTTCTCACACACAAAAATTCAAGGCAAATCGAATTAGCGCAAAGGTAGAGACACGGTAGAAAATAAAATGAAACGTGTGTGGAATTCGGCCGTGGGAT
>PNEQ01088719.1:12334-31956 GCA_003012365.1 Medauroidea extradentata | reverse complement strand
ATAGTGAAGGGGTGGTACGGTATGTGGGGGATTGGTAGAGCGTGGGTTGGTGAGGTGGGGAGATGGTTGATGTGAGGATGTTAAGTAAGAGGTGGATGGTGTTGGGGGGGGGGAGTGGTCTGCATAAGTAGTATGTATATGTATATATGTCAGTTGCTTGGAGAGTGTGGTGTTGTTAGGATGGTGTCTGCCATGTTTGAAATCAGT
The DNA here is from genome assembly GCA_003012365.1 of Medauroidea extradentata. Lineage (NCBI taxonomy): Eukaryota > Metazoa > Arthropoda > Insecta > Phasmatodea > Phasmatidae > Medauroidea > Medauroidea extradentata. The sequence goes on along the minus strand of PNEQ01088719.1, from coordinate 31,749 downwards.
CGAAGTGTCTTACATGTAAGTATCGCAAATGTTATTGATTTTATCGATAGTTTATCGGGTATACCTATGTCAGTGATAGGATGTGAACTCGAAACCGATCTTTATGGTAATAACATGAGTGTAATATAATTTATAAAAAAGTTTGATTTAATTTACTTTTTTTAGTGTTTTTGGATACTGATAGATTTTATCGGAAATCAATTTATCATAGCTCGATTTTGATTGGGGTGAACTGGTCTACAGGAAAATATCCTTGTGGATTGTAAGCAATTAATAAGTTATTTTTATTAAGTTAAATTTTTCAATATTGATTGGTTTTATTGGGAATCGATCTAGTATAGCTAAGATGACGGTAGATATGAGCAGATACAATGTGGGTCTATTAAAAAAATTAAATTATAAAACTAATAAATTTTTTAAAAACTAAAATTTATTAATTGATTTAATTGGTTTTGAAATATTGGTTATCAATGACGCATGAAAAATGCGTAATCCAGCCGCTTTGAGAAGACAAATGGGTCATACTGATTTTGAGGCATCCACGAATGTAGTTTTGATGAGATGAGGGAAAAAAGGGAAATTTTGGGGGATTTTGCATTTAAGGTCAAGGTCAAGGGCGGGTTCAAAGGTAAAATCCAAGATGGTGGCTGTGGTGTAATTCAAGATGGTGGGCGGTGCCACACTCGGGCGGGTGCCACCTCCCGGCTCCATGCACTTGAACCGGCATAACCTAGCTACTGTTAGCATAATTATTTTGCTGCTGTGGAGCCAGACCTGCACTCTACATCTATATTTACTCTGAAGGTAGGATATGCCTTACCCTCAGCAAGGTGGTCCCCTGCGGCTAACTCGGAGGTGTGGCTGTTGTAAGGCGAGGTGGTACAAACACTTTCATCCACAGTGGTTGGAAAGGGATAGCATTCGATTGCTTCTGTCTTGGTCTCGGTCGGGCTGGAATTGGTAGCAGGTGCGACTCGCTATAGAAAATAACTTGGACGGGCGGGCCCTTGAACACGGTCCACGTGATTAATTAAGAACTACGGGCACTCTCCTGATAACAACTGCAGAGGTCAGGTGCAGGAGAGAAAGTGCGCCTACGAACCGTCGGTGGAAAATCCGGAAAACGTGTACGAGATGGACTCAAGCGTTCCTATTGCCCTTGTTTTTTCGGATATTTACTAAATTTATAAACAGAAGCAGACACCGCCAAACGTAAAAAAAAATTCTTGGAAACGGTTTTTAATTCGCAGCCTTATTTCCTAAAAGCGATAAAGATGTATAATTTTGGTTAGTTATCGATTTAAATAAATTTTATTTACATCATGAAGACACGCGTGTGGATGGCTCTTCCGTTCCTCAACGAATATAAGTTCCATTTGGCGGAGAGTGGAGATATTTTGGCCAGTGGTCAACGTCGTGAGCGCTGGTGAAGATCGAATGGTGGGAGTATGAGGAAATGGGTCAAACCAAGAACAAGCGAACCAAATTCGCCGATGAACGGCGAAAATCAGTAACTGAAACCTGATTGTCGTGTCGGGTGGCGAGACTCTGCTAGCCATTTGGTACCAGAATAATATTCCGTATGTTTCCCTCATAACATTCGTTTAGGGGACAGAAAGCGACCGTATATTCACCTAGTAGTTAAGCCAAGTAGTGCGAAAACCAATGCTTCCAAGAAAATTAATATTATTTTTTAAGATATAACAGACTGCTGTGTCTGGCCATTTAGGCTACCCTAGTGACACTACACAGGCTATGCCACTTGCTATAAGCATATACAAAGTATTTAAGAATATTTTCCTAACGGGTACGTACATTTCCTGAGTTACCCACACCAATTAATAAAGAAATGCCCTAAATTGGACTTCGGATAGTGAGAGTACTGAATTGAAATTTCTTTAATAGTTTGTTGGGTGCACCTACAGAGGCGGCAGTGTCTCCAGCTCAAGCTGACAGGTTACCGACGTCAAAGCCCTTTCCCAAGTGGACTGGTCACCCCTCCTCTTTGTGTTGCTGTCAGCCTCTAGGAGAGCAGAGACACGCTATTTATTTATAGACTGTTTAGTTCTGCAAAATGTTCCTTTTTAAAAGGACCTGTAACAGTCATATCACACGCACTGACACACATTACGCTATACTACACACATGTATACACACACACACACATATATATATACAGGATATATATATATATATATATATATATATATATATATATATATATATATATATATATACAGGATGTATCAGTACAGTGGTTGAAAACTTTCAGGAGAGAGAGCCTACACCCATACGATGGGAAATCACATAGCAATGCATGGTCGGATACGTTGTCCTGTTTTACTGACGTGGAAGTGACAACACAAAACACGAGAAAGATAGGGCACGAACAAGAGGAGAAAACTTGTTTATTATCCTAAAGAGACATCAGTAGTCATCACCAGCCAAACACTTCCCAGCATTTTTGCTGTATTAGGATTGATAATCATTTTTCCGCCTCTTGTTCGTGTCCTTCCTTTCTTGTGTTTTATATCGCAGGAAAGCTTTTCCGACCATGCGTTGCTATGTGATTTCCCATCGTCTGAGTGTATTCTAGCTGTCCTGAAAGTTTGTAACCGCTGTACTGATACATCGTGTATATAGGCTATACATCCTGTATATATATATATATATATATACACATGTACTAACTCTTAAATATAGTGAAATCTATTCACCGTGTACATTACATAGTAAACTGCTATGTTTCTTGCTAACAAGTGGCGGAAAGGTTAAATTAAAAAAAAAAAATAATAAAAGAGCTTCAGAAATGCAGATTTTATTTTGACTGCTGAAAATAAAATAATAAACTTTGCTATGAAGAGCGTATTTACCGTTCATTGCTTCCATTGTAGCTCTGGGGGCCGATTAAATATCGCCACTTGCTATTTGCACCGACACAGCGCAACGCAAGTGCAGAGCAAGTTAAACGGGTCCTCTAAATGGCATTACGTGAGAATATAATTCCAAGGCAGCGCAACCAGACGCAACGCAGGTGAACATTTTGCGTTGCTCCCATAAAAAAGATATTTAATCGGCTGCCTGGGCGAGTTCCTTGCTGTTGTTAAGAACGAGCCTGCTTTTTCAAGCGGGTATTTAATTTTCGCTGACGTTCTATGTGTTTCTGTAATTTTCACATATTATCAGTGTAGCGTTTGTTACACACGACCAGTCCGGCACACTGTTTGCATGAATAAGCACATGCATCATACGTACAATGTAACGAAACACTGCTGTGCAAATGAGTTTAGTTAAAACCTTCGTAGCTTTGTCCTAGTAGTCTCCTTAACACAGTATATATCACTCGCTGTCGTTCATGGGAGCTAATTTTAATGTTGTATTGCTTTACATGCCAAATTCATAGATTGGCACATACACGTATGTCGTTTTATGTTAATAATGATGTTTAAATTTGCAATAATTTCAATGATTTACCTAGATTCTATTTCGCCCTAAATGTAGGGGATTACACCCAAAGCTAACTTTGATTTTTTCAACAGATTCGGCCCAGTGGCTACGTTCACGTATAAAATCACATGCTCATTATTAAATATCGCTAATGAGCATGGTATGAATGCGAGTTTGTAATAAGCACGTATTTTTTAATATTTCTGAAATGAAAAAAAAAAGTATTTCAGTAATAAACTGGACGTCGATTTGACCAATAATTTCCATTTCAAAGCAATTAATTTACCCAGTAGAATAATTGTATCGTGTATCATTGTACATGTATTAATCACGATAAATTATTAGAGTACAGCATGCAGTTTGCGTCAGAGTGTATTAATTTAATATTGTTTGCGCGTGTGAATTTTACCCTGCTTACACCGCGCTAATAAAATCATCCACAGAACTTCGGAAAGTTAAAATTGGAATAACGACGCCTTTTATGTAGCGAATAATATGCAGGTATATTAAAAATCATTGAAACTTTCATATTGTAGATTTTTTTTTCATAAAGCCGCGTTACCTAAACTAACCTGAATTAATTCTCAACTGATATTTGAATATCATATTGTAACACAATGGGGGCTGATATTCGTAGTGGTGGTAATCAGAAATATTTAGTAGTGTCGTTGTTATTAATATAGTACACATTTCTGCACAGAGTTTGTGTAAAAATATTTGAATTTCTAGATACCATTACAGTATTGCAAGAATGTACTGCATTTTGCCTGTGATTACAAAGAATTGTTAACGATGGAACTATTGTAATTGACTTACACCACTATAAATCTAAGCCCCTCAAATTATAAATTATTCCTAAAGTTAACCGGTGGATAAAATCATGACATTCACCAGAGGTTATAAGTTACGGTTGTTTGGCTAAGGCACAGGTAAATTTTTAAGTATGAAGAAGTCTAAACACGCTCATAATAGATTCATCTACCACACCAGATTAAGTTTAAACAAGCGTGTATTAATGTGAAAAATATTGGTCAAATTTTTTTTCTTTTATCAATAAAGTCTTCTATATTTCATGTAGATAGAGATTCGCAAAGACTAACCAAATATAATGACGGCGGTAAAATGTTTTCTATTTAAACTATTTTAAGGCACAGATGAAACTGTTTGTTTTGTATTTATTTTCATCCATGAGATCATACAATTTATGTTATAGGCTGTAACTACTTTGTTAAAAAATCAAAAAATTGGCTGGTGGGAAATCGTTGCCAGGTCATTAAAAGAACTCAGTTTACTGTGAATAGTTCTTAGAGTTCAAATCACTTCCGATTTTGTTTTGTGGATAACTTGGCAGATACTGCCGTTTTCCGTTTTGCCTTTTTCGTACATTTCCCTCTCACAAGCCCTTTCACTCCTACACTGCTCAATCCCTACCTCACGTATTCATAAGCAGCTATCAAGGTCACGTCAGTACATGTCGTTGGGCACGGACACAACTTCTGTAGAAAACGGTATATTATTGAATACATATAAATGTTTCAATATTCAACATTATCATCCGACCAAAGATTTTACGTGGAATACATTAGTTTTTTTTAGAACTATCATAATACGAATATTTTGAATTAACACTTATTTACAAGAGAAAATTTGATTTAGCTATGATTTCCTAGAGAAAATTTGATTTAGCTCTGATTTCCCATTTATATTTCCTGCTCACAAGTTAGGGACTTTTATATTTCCTGCTCACAAGTTAAGGAGGCAGAATTTTTAAAGGATTTTAAACATACCTACAGCCATTCACAAGTTCTCCCTTCTCCTCTAAAGGAGGAACTACATATAACAAGTGTTTTTGCCAACTTTTTTTGTGTAAAATATAGGAGAAACACATTCTGAAAGGTATAAGCAAGCATTAACCTATTACCCTATTAAATCACAACCGAACGTCTTGTAGAAACGCGGTATCGAAGGCCTGATTCATAAAAAATAACTGTGTTTTCTCTCCTAATTCATACCTATACTTTTACTGTATATCTACACTGTCACATATATACCGTAATATAAGGCTAATAACCAAAGCAACAATATTGGCAACTTTATGGCTAAAATTCCCAATAAGCGTTAAACCGTACGATTTAACTTTGTTAACGGAAAAGTGTCTCACGGAGGTCCAATTTAAAGTAAATATTTGTCTACTTACTTACATAAAACACAATTTTCCATTGGTATTTAAAAGAAAAACTAATGCAAGTGTGGAAATATTTCATTGACATTAAAAATTGAAATACATTTTCGTACAAAAATCAAATGCAAACACTACTATTATGTTACTTAATATCTTAAAATGACTGTTCACATATTAATATGGGCGTCAGTTAATTTCCGTGGGGAAAAGTCATGTAGTAACTACATATTTCCGTTTTAACATTAAGTTTGACATTTTTGTTAAAATAGCTACACGTTATGAATTTAACGGAGATAGGCCTAGACCAAAGACCGTGTTTTTCGGAAATCGCTACTAGGTAGTAGAGTTTGAGGAACACTTAAGATAAATTCGATCAAAGTGTTAAAATTCGTTTTTGAAATTAATAGGAATTTGTATTTTAAATATACATTTTAATACTAGCGGCAAAATTATTTAGAACGTCGTTAACAAATGATCTGGTAGGCTATAGTTAAAAAAGTTATTTCGCATAATGTCATGAAACCGTAATACATCCCCAAGATTTATGGGAAAAAATTACTACTAAATTACTTCTAAGAACTAAACTAAACCTCTTATTGTCACTTTCCCCAGTGATATGGGTTTCGTACTACAACATAATAGTCATTTGAATAGGTATGCCTACGACGTTTTAGGGGCGGTAAGATCAAGTATATGGAATTAAAATATTAAATTTAATTAGATGTGGCTTAGTATCTGTTGAAACTACATACATACCCCCACTGACTTTTCTGGTCGCATCTTGGTACGGCCAACATTGCTATTTGACCTATTAGATTTTTTTCAATACCATAAAAACACGTGTAAAAATATTTTCATAAAAAAACAATCGAAAACACATACTCATAATTTTTTTATTTCTACTCTTAATTCCTGTAACAATGGCGATATCGTGAAATGGGGGCTGAGCCCTTCACGTGTGAGAGAGGCATGGCGCGAAGGGCGATATTGACTGGCTCATCTGGGGCGGTATCGCCTCTACCGCAAGACACTGAAACGGCGTGCAGTGATATCGTAGATCACTCGAATGACTGACACTTTCTGTGCTACCCCATATACTTATTGGTGGATAGTTTTAAGCTACGTCCATTGCTTGCTTCTACAGTAGTTTCACACGAATCCTGTGAGTACTAGGTTTTCAGATATGACGTGATGAAAAAGCTGTTTTTAGCAATTTTAAGGGTGCGCCGAAATGATTTTTCCATTCGACGTGATGTTTTGGAACGACCTCTCAGTTATCGTTTGAAGTGCATGTTCTTTTCATACATTGACACGAATGGCATGTGTGGAATAGTATCGTAAAAATAACGTATTTACCAAAATGCTGTAGCGCATTTTAAGCGCGCGATAGACGAGGCCCTTATCTAAACACGTCAACAGCGAGGTCTTTAAAGATGGAACCCAGTGGCTGCAAAGGTTAGAGAAACACACAGATGGAGCCATAGGAGTGTACAGAAGGTGGCATGTTGTGACTTCCTTGAAGTCAACGAATTAGGCCGGTTTTGCACGAATAGTGCGTTCACTTTTCTGATTGTTGCCAAAAAACAAACAACTTTCAGTATGTTATTGATACTGTTGATTGATGGATTAGAATGAAAATGGTTACGTAGGTTGCTTTCATGTGTAATGAGACAACATGTAAGTGAAATAAATCTGCGAGTGTTACTTTTTGCAGGTGAAAACGGTCCTATTTCAAATTTACGTGCGGGAATTGTTTGGTTAAACATTCATTGTTTATGCAGATAATTGTGGGACAACACGTCCAATCAAAAGTTACGAGCGACAAAATACGTACGTAAAAGATAATAACTGTGCAGAATACGTGTAATTAACAGGATATCGTTCGATTTATATGTTACTAAATATTATTAGTACAATATCGAACCTAATACAGGCTTGGGCATCGTCTTATTGGATAGACCTAGCGAACTAACCTGAAAATACGGCCACATGTGTAATTTATTTACGGATGTGAACGATAATGACGTTATGCAGCTGCTTCATTATGCCATTTGGCAATAAAATGAACGCACACACACACTAAATGTTACATAAATGGCAGAAACTGAAATATACGTGTCAAGCATTGTTAGCACAACAACAGTTTCCACACAAACAGCAGGCAATCAACGATGTCGTTGCTCACAGAATTGTGTTTCAAAACACAGTCTTGTTGTTAAGTTCACATTTTATTGCAAACAATTTTCTCCAATTAATGTGGACAAAGATAAACACGTCGATAAATCATTTAAACTTAATTGGTCCTCAAAACGTGTTTTTAAATACATAGGGTCTTATGGCGAAAACTATGTTAATGGATAGAGATGATGGTTTGTCGCGGGAAATCTGGTCTATTTGCTTTGTTTCAACGTACGTTCAGCTTGTGAAAAGATGACTGCCTTTTGCTTGTGTGTAGAGTTGTTGCCTTTTTTGACTAAGCCAATAAGAATCCCGCTATTGTAATATTTGATGCCTGTTATTGGTCTACAGAGAGCTACGTTGTGTCAGACGTAGGCCCTATATCACCCAATCATACATGTCGCAAGAAACCGCAGTGTTTTCAAAGATATGTTGACACAAAACATTTTCGTGATATACCATCATCTCTATTTATGGGTAACAATGACCACGAGTACAATCCTTCGTACAACAACGGCTCAACTTCACTGCCTTCAAGTGTTAGCCTGCGCAGTATACGGAATTGCCATACATTTTGGATGGAGCATGACGTATGTTCAAGAGTGTCAGGTCTTGGCACGAAAGGAGGAGACTATCTGCCATATTGATAGAGGCCGGAAAATTTCGCTGATTCAATTATCTGCGTGAAGGAATCCATTGTCCTATGTATACTCAAGCCCCGTCTATTCATTCATTGGCTGTTGTTCCACTGAGTAGCAGCTAGTTTACAAATGATCGGGGATTTGAGTATGTATAGGACAATGCATTCTAACATGCAGGTCATTGAATCCGCGAAATTTTCCGGCCCCAACATATTGATATGAGAAAAAAGTTGTTGTGACCACAGCAACGTGTATAATTTGGCTGTCGGTTGTCCAACCATAACCTCATTTCTCAATACACAGATGACTGCACTCCGCCATATTGTTACGTGAATAAACAAAGTCAGATTGGCTTCAGTAAAGGTTGCTAATTCTCAATCTGTAGCTATTATTACCTCATTTCTGAGTTGCTAAGACCATCAGGAATAAAGAGAACAGTTTGGTTCTGACCTGTAAATCGTCAGTGGCGTGATTACGAGCTTATCACACTGCGATACAATATCGACCGTTATGACAGTACACTTTATCCCGTGTGCATAACTGGATTGAAGTAATCTATAATCGATTACAATCGATTAATATCACAGTAAATCGTTACTCCCCGATAAAGTTAGTACGTAATCAGGTCCCTAGGGTGATTTCGATAAACTCCGGAAAACAAAGATAAGGTTGGCCAGGGCGAGAATCTAACCCGGAAGCCGTCCGAACGCTAGTCATTTGTTTTCCCACCGCGCTGCCTCGCTCGGTCCGACTCGTTCGGAAATTCCGACTCGTGCCGAGGGGGCTGGGCTCTGCTCAGCTCGAGCATGTATATTTGTTTTTAACCTGCGTCTCGGAAACACGATTCAATAAAAAAAGGGTGCTTGGGAAGGCTGGTGGTGTGGGTAGGGCAGAGGAAGGTTGGAAGGAGGGAGGGGGGCAATAATGCGTGCGTGTGTGCGGGACGCGGGGTGCGGTCGGCACGCACACAGACGTGGGAATGTGTATGTGTTCGTGTGTGCGGTGGGATCGATGCGGCGCCGTGCAGGACGCTCTGTCCCCCATCCCCCCTGCCACCCTGAGACCAGGGGGCACAGGTCGTGCCCCTCGCCGCCCACGCACTGCACTAGTCACGCCAGTCCACCCCGCTGCCAAGGTCACCAAGGCTTTTATGCTCGATTTACAACGACGTGACGTGAATATCATAACTTGTCTATCAATCAGCGCCGAGGCTTCTGTGACGCCAGCGCAGCAAAAAATCGCGGAAGCGACCCGATTTCCGAATAGAAGGTAATTTTATTTCATTCGCTTCGTGGACGCGACAAAGCTGAAAAACGGATTTTAAATTTTTACGCTCCGGGTTGGATACCCGGCGGGGTCGGTTCCCGGATTTTCGCATGTGGGAATCGTACCGGATGATGTCGCAGGTCGGCAGTTTTTTTTTGTCGGGTATCTCCCGTTTTCCCCGCTCTTTCATTCAAACTCACATCATACAACCTCTCACCGGCGCTAAAGACCTAGATGTTTATACCTACATTTTATTTAATTTTGTACCCCGACGTTAGTTAACCCGGAAAGTTGGTAGTAAATGTAGTTTTAATTACTCTACAAGATATTTTAATTGGTAAGTAAATCATAACCTTTTAGACACGTAATTGGAATTGTATTTACACACGTGGAATGCCAATGAGTATTCAAATCATATTAAAAATAAATTGAAAACTAATAACATTATCTAAATGTCAATGTCTGTCTTACGGTTAGTATGTAGTGACAAGGAACTAACTACGCATAATATTATTTTAGTATTAGTATTTGTCGTGTGGCGACGTAACTGCTGCACACAATTACGAGAATTTTCAGTGTCTTGTTATGCTCTTCGCATGGCGTACGTCGAGTTATCATAATTTCAGCGTTACATTGACCGCCCGTAAAGGCGTTCAAGAACGCCATATCTTATTTTTATATTTTATGTATATATTTGATCAATTACTAGAAAAAATATAAGAGCTACCTAAATTTTAAAAACAACCATAAACCGTGGTCTTTTTGACGTGAAACGAGAGGTGAATTTACGCTACTTAAAAATATTTATTTTTAGGCTATTTGACTACAGAAATCGATACATTTATTCTAGCAAAATACATTTCGTAATTTTTCACTGAACGGCTACAGAAAAAAAAAGTTTAATGGGACACAAAGTCTTCCTTATTCAAAGTAATTAAGGTAATTATGAGAATTTAAATGTTAAATATTTTGCAACAGATATTTCGAAATCGCGCTGTATTAACATACTGGTCTGCATCTTATAATGAATGTTAAATTGACTAGTACACAATAAAGAAATTTCAGTGAAATTCACCGAGAGTTTAACGTGTAATTGTATTTTAAATTTTACGAAATTTCCGTTACCAGAACAATTTCTTTACATAGGTGCTATGACATCAAGAAACACTCGAGCCAGTGGATACTATTGTGTAATATACCTAAATATGCTTTTAACAATATTTTATTTTAAAATGCTCGTACATATGGTAATTAGTATAAAAAATTATTTTCCAGTTCGTTTAATGATTGTAACACACTTTATTTTAAAAGGGACCGCAGTGGTCGAATAGTAAGACCATCCGCCTCCCACCAATGCCCATATAACAATTTTTCGTTCTTATAGATATGAAGATTGTTTGCCCAAAAGACTCACATGCAATTTGATAACATCCTGTATTTGTACTAAGTTGCATTCGTTTTGTAAACGTTACAAGTGACTACATTGTCTCATAACAACTTTTTAGATTGCTTAATATTCCCCTAACGGCATGTCAGATTTAAAATTTGCATGTTACGACTGTATGCACCCGACGACAACAAACTGACTTTCTAAAATGAATTAATTTAAACATAAATTAGATGTCAGGAACTATTTGCTTTCTGTTTCATTCTCCCTGTCTCTCCCTCTTTCTCTGTAGTCTACAGCCGTAATGCTGGTTGGCAACAGTTCGCCATTCTATTTTCTAAAAGTTATTAACACAAACTATAATTTTGTATGAAGTAAAAACCACGTTTTTTTTTCAGAATTAAAAAAAATCTTGTGAATTTTTAAAAACACTTTTAGCATGTAGTCCAGCCATGAGATCTTATTTTAGTGCAAGGTATTTGTCTCTTAGTTTTCATTGAGTGCAAGACCATTCGCTTTCCACCAAGGCGATCCGGATTCGATTCCCGGCGGGATCGGTCCCCGGATTTTTGCATGTGGGAATCGTGCCGGACAATGCCGTTGGTCGACGGGTTTTCTCGAGGATCTCCCACTTCCTCCGCCCTTTCATTCCGGTGCTGCTCCATACTCACCAGATCTCACCCCTCACCATAGCTAAAAGACCTCGATGTTGAGCGCTGACCAAAATCTCTCACACTCACACAATGCCATTTTGGGAATACTATGCATACAAAAAATTCTTCATATGAAGATAATATAGTCACAACTTGTGTCTTTAAATATTAATGTTATTTCTTACAATTAAAAGTTATGAATTTTTCACACTTAGGTATTTCCTTGTTAAGGCGCTTCATACCTGTGCTCCAAATAAGTTGCAGCGAGTTACGACTGTTCTTTTTTTTTTTTACTAAACTGTTTAACGTTCATTGTATTTGTGTATCAACGTAAAGAACGCACACTTCAAACTATGTTGCCACAGTTTAAAAATTCAGCACGTTTATTAGAAACACAATTTACGGAACCCTCAAAATGGCCCAAAATGGCTTTTCCTGACTGGCATATCTGGAAAAATAACGACCGGATTCGAAAAACACAACAATAGACTATTTAACTGTGCTGTCCACAGATAACATGATTATGGCTACTTAAAGTCCCACAGGAAAAAGGGTAATAGTAAATCACTGCAGGCCAGCTGAGTAGCTTCCGTGGAGAGGCGACAATGCATTACATACACAGGTCACAGGAACTCTTACCGCTCCATCGATTTTATGCCTCAAACCCACAAACGCAGGAAATCTATGGAGTAACCTTAAATTATTTTAAATATATCTCAGTCGTGTTTCACGATATCACTTTCAGAAAAAAAATTCCTATAGTGAGAAGAAGATATTAGTACAAGAATTTAAATACGAAAAAAAATGTATGAGAGGGTGTTTTCGAGTGTTTTGAGCATGGAAATACACATTTAATCAAAGTTAACGGATACCGAATAATTAACTTCATCAATTATACACTAATGTGAGCAGCACCGAAAAAAAATTGAATAATCCAGTGATTCCAGATACGTGGGTTCGACTTGTGGATAACCCTTACGTATTGTACATTAGTATATAAATCTCTCACCTTGGTCTTGCCAGGAAGAATTCTTAAGGTGTGAACTAAACCTTCATGTTGAATTTGCCATGTACGAATCAAGACACAATTCTCATTAGAATTATTAAAATTATCTTGTAAATGCAATTTAACTATTTTACAAATGTCTTCGGATTTTTAAAATACATTTCGCAAATGAGGCGCATATGTAAAGGTTTAACAATAATATCCGCAGTAATTAACGTCATGGTTGTATATGGCCGAGGTTAATAGCAAGGTTATATATTTTTAGCGAAAGCTCCTAATACATCCGACGTTCACATGATAACATATGTTAAAAAAGTTTATACTGACTTACGAAGTGTTATGTTTTACTACGATACGGTGTTTGCATACACTCATTCACATCAACATATAGATTTATAGCAAACATGTGCAAATCCAGTCATCGTGTCTGTAGTCACCAGACTAATAGTTTCGAATTTTTTGCTCATATAAAAGTATTTGGTTAAACAATGCATCTGTGTATCTTAGTTTGCAACGGAAATCTTTTCTGCTGTCCCTTCTTTTATTCAGACATGTAAACATTATAGAATTTTCTGGGAATTTTTTTGACGTGGAAAATTTTTCTTTATAATTGTCAAACATTATCAAAAATAATATAGCTCATATATCAAGTTAAACATTTCTTAAATAGTGAGACTACTACGTAAATATTCATTGTTGGTGGTAAAATAAAAAATTTTCAGTGGTATATGATTTCGGCATTACTAAACTCTAAAATATTTTTATGAAGTCACAACTACCTAAACGTTTAATTAACGTTTTTTTGTAACTTTGCGTGTGCAATTTATTCTATACAAACTTTCTGAATACCTTGTTTTTCATTACGCTATTTAACTTGGTATAGGCTTCATTGTCGGAAAATTACTAGGATGTACTATATGTTAGCTGTGAAGTTCAGCAAAAATACGCTCTGCCTTTCGATTGGTGAACAGTGTGTTAAAATATTACCAGTCGATGGTGAAAATAGCAAATTTATATTTCTGTTTACTCCTGAATTTCACATCACGAACTCTCACAGCAATCAGTTTCCGGTGGTCTATTAGATACGTTCGTGAGTTGATAACTCGAAGGTCGTCGGTTCGAATCCTCATATGAACATAAATGTTTGATAGTTAGAAATAAATATATGTAAATGTCACACTGTCGTTAAGTTACTTTTCACGTTGGAAAAGTAAAAAATGTTGCATGCTTAACTGAAAAAAAAAGTAATATAAATCTTTGGAAGAAAAAAATTAAAGCGCATGCGGAAAGCTTGTCGTCGAATGGCATTAACATATTGTACTATCCATATATATATTTTTTTTATTTTCAAGTATGGATTATTTAACACGACACACTGTTGAAATAAACTTACCGTGGCATTGTTATTTAATATTTGTGTATTGCAGTTTACCGTGACATAATGGTAAAAACACACAGAAATAAGTGGTGTAACTTTACACCAACACTCGAGAAGTTTCGTGCTGCCACCAACAATTGTGTAAAATTACACGATTTTTTTACAATGTATTTTAAACTGATTCTGGAAAATAAATTAACTGTATTTCTCCATGAAAGTGTGGAGTTTTGAAGTCGCTGAGTAAATATACATAAGAACTAGCTGTTAAGCCACGAAAATATTTTCATTCTTTCCACTCCTACTTTTTTCTCTTTCCTGGTGAACATTTTTTTAAGAGCGAGGGCTGCGTAAATTGTAGGTGAAAATTGTTTATTTTATATTACGGTTTTTAGGAAGCTAGTACAGGTCAAGCATAGCAAGACAATCGCTGAAAGTTTGCCATTTTTATGGACACACATAAAAAAACATTCCTGCACAATCACTTGCACTGGGATCACAAGTGCGAAATTTTACCGTCATTAAAAGTTTGCCAACTACACTTCTTTGTAGAAAAATTTCTATTAAAATTTTTGACGAAAATATATTTAAATAATCTCTTCTTTTTTATATTTACTTACAAAAACGTGTTGAGATCATATAATGTGATCAAAGGTAATGTATAGGTAGAGATGATGGTTTATCGCGGGAAAACTTAACTGTTTGCTGGGTTTCAAAATATGTTCAGCTTACCAGAAAGTTACTGGCTTCCACTTGTACGTGGAGCTGTTACCCTATTTTACTGAGCTAATAGGAATCCCCCTTTTGTAATATTTGATACCTGTTATTGGTCTACAGACAGCTACGAAGTGTCAGACGTCTATCGCACAATCATACACGTGGCGAGAAACTACAGTGTTTTCAAGGGCATGTTGGCACAACATATTTTGGCGATGTACCATAATCTCTACAGATATGCAAAATTCGCGTTATTTTCCGACAACTGGCTAGACTCCAAGTGACTCCCGCTGGCCGATATTGTCGTGACTTGCCGCGGAGAATGTTTACACGGTAGAGAGGCCAATCTCTGTAAAGACGTAACACACGTTAAATGACAACACAAAAGTTCGTGGCCAATTGCATCGCAGATTATGCTTTGTTTTGTACAGGAAAGTGAAGTTTAGTCTGCTACCATATGATAATGCGAATTTTGCATGTCTTTGATAATCTCTATATGTAGGTGAATTGAGCAAAACTAATCTATGTCGCTGCAAGTGACTCTCAGTTGAATCATGGTAATGTATGTAATAACACGTCGGCTTGGTTAGGATATTATTTCAGCACGTAGAACGTGATAAAAGTACACATTTTCACGCGGATCGTATGCGCATCTTGCTTTATGACTCCGCGGAGACGACGTCTACAAAATGTGCTTTCACCCAACATGTAGGTCAGCACTCTCGTTCTTTTAGCTTCGAAAGTAAGAGACTCATAAAAAGAGATGTACCTAGACGTCGACTTTTATCACTGAATGTGTGTACGTATACAAGTCAAGCCAGGCTAGAGTTTCTACGTATACATTCTCGTAGCAAAGTGATTTTCGTGTCACACTCACTGCAGTCGCCAACGTCTCACGGCTTTGATAGATACCGCCTTCAGAAGAAGACGAGGAAACACAGTCGCCACTTTCGTGTAAAGGTCACTGTCTTAAATTTATACTTATTTTGCGAGTATTTAGTCTACAAGACAGGAGGTATCGTAAAACGTTTCCATAGCAGTGTTGCAAGTAGTTTTTTATGGGAATTAAATAAAAAAATATGACGGTTATACAATCTGTATTATTTTGGACATACGCTATTGTAATGTTATGGGTATAGATGATGGTTTATCGCGGGAAAACTTGACTGTTTGCTAGGTTTCAACGTACGTCCAGCATACCAGAAGATTACTGGCTTTCACCTGCACGTGGAGCTATTACCCTATTTGACTGAACCTATAAGAACCCTCCTACTGTAATATTTGATGCCTGTTATTGGCCTGCATGCAGCTACGTTGTGACAGACGTCTACCACCCAATCATGCATGTCGCAAGAATCTACAGCGTTTTTAAGGGTATGTTGGTACAAAACATTTTCGCGATATACCATCATCTCTATGTGTTATCTAGTCACATTACCGTTTTTACAACCTATATATGGTTTCACGTATAAAAAATAAACATATACATTTATAGAAAGAACAAATTTAGAACGGCCTTACAAATTCTTATTTTACCATGGACAGCTTAAATTTATTCTTATTACATGTTTTACAGTGCTTTGAAAGGGGAATGTACTGTACATTCAGAACCATTTGCATAAAACTTAGAACACATACTTTAAAGACGACACGCAAGGTTGTCATTAGAAGGACATTCTCTTTCTATAAATATTAGATTATCGGACGGAAATAACGAGTGGTTTTCAAAAGCGCGTAGCTGGCGGAAATTTCACATGTGACTGCTTGGTTTCCTTTTTGCCACCAGTTAGGAGACACGCCTGATTAGAAGAACTTTGAATGGCAGGAACAAGCAAAATGCTTTATTTAACGTTACTTTTAAAAATACACCTTCATCTGACTCTTCCTACACCCGCTGTGGCACAGGAAATATAAGATTCTATGAGTAGAGACCCCGACTATTGCGACTCCCGTTGTGGCACAGGAAATATAAGATTCTATGAGTAGACTCCGACTCTTTCGACTCCCGCTGTGGCACAGGAAATATATGATTCTATGAGTAGAGACCCCGACTATTGCGACTCCCGTTGTGGCACAGTAAATATAAGATTCTATGAGTAGACTCCGACTCTTTCGACTCCCGCTGTGGCACAGGAAATATAAGATTCTATGAGTAGAGACCCCGACTATTGCGACTCCCGTTGTGGCACAGGAAATATAAGATTCTATGAGTAGACTCCGACTCTTTCGACTCCCGCTGTGGCACAGGAAATATATGATTCTATGAGTAGAGACCCCGACTATTGCGACTCCCGTTGTGGCACAGGAAATATAAGATTCTATGAGTAGAATCTGACTCTTTAGACTCCCGCTGCGGCATAGGAAATATAAGATTCTATGAGTAGACTCCGACTCTTTCGACTCCCGCTGTGGCACAGGAAATATATGATTCTATGAGTAGAGACCCCGACTATTGCGACTCCCGTTGTGGCACAGGAAATATAAGATTCTATGAGTAGAGACCCCGACTATTGCGACTCCCGTTGTGGCACAGGAAATATAAGATTCTATGAATAGACACCGACTCTTTCGACTCTCGCTGCGGCATAGGAAATATAAGATTCTATGAGTTAAGACTCGTACATTTCGCATTTTGACAATCAGCTGGCTAGATTCCAGTGCCGTGTGAACAGTATGTCCTCAACATTTTGCACATTGGCTGCTGCTCCAGTGAATGGTATCGTGATAATCAGTAAGTATTCTCGTGCAGGTTTGGTAGTTGTTCAATGTCCTCAAAGGGCAA
Source organism: Medauroidea extradentata (assembly GCA_003012365.1). Classification (NCBI taxonomy): domain Eukaryota; kingdom Metazoa; phylum Arthropoda; class Insecta; order Phasmatodea; family Phasmatidae; genus Medauroidea; species Medauroidea extradentata. Next base: position 14,115 of record PNEQ01088719.1, on the reverse strand, counting down.
GTGACCCAATCGTTAACGAAACTCACACGAACACGACTTGAATACATTACTTTGTCTTCAGATGTATCCGTGAAATTACCTGGTTTATATTTATAGGTATTAGGATTGTACTAAAAAATTTTGACGACACGAAATAAACTAGTAGTTTGCAATAAAAGCTAATGTCTGTGGGAATTACTCAGTTACTAAATTTTTGAAACATACGTCTTAAATCTTCGTACTTACAGACCTGTGCGTGGTGCACATAAAACTAAGTGCAGTAATAAAATCTCGACAAACGGGAATTAATTCACGGAACCGCCAAATTACTTAAATTTTAACAGGTTAATTGGTTGTGTGTGGTGGAAAAAACTATAGACGTGTAACAGCGAAATCTACGTCGCACGTTATAAGGTGATTACGTATGTAACAGCGGCAGAATACAAAGTCGGAGAAAATGTTATGGCAAATAAGCACAGCGTGGTTTTCATGGGAGCGACATTTGTCAACTGAAATGTAACAATTGGTAAGAATTTCAGTTTCATTTACTAACATTATTGCTACTGCAAAGCGCATAGTAATGCTATGTGATTAATTTAAAGTTAGCATGGATGGAAATCCGGTGTAAGTGAATCCCATAGAAACGCCAGGAGTAAAGTATTGATTGACTTTGGACAGTTTCATATTCCGTAACAAAACCATAGAATTTCTTGTGACGTCAGAAACTTGATCAGAGCATATTTTATCCTCTAATTAAATTACATTTGTATAAATGAAACTGAAGCAAGAATTACAATAAAAAATACACAAACCCATCTGCGCAGTTCATCATAAAATTTAAACTTTAAGTGCGGCACCTGCCTGAGCGTTAGAGGCTCAGAAACGGTTGAGACATAAGGGCGACTTTGTAGCGCACATAATATGTATCATTGCCACAACGATCCAAATGCTGAACTAGCGTGCAAGATTCTCGCCGAACTGTTTTTACTATGGGACTTAAATCGGTAACCATATAATTTTATGATTGGAAAGTCTGCAACTAAGTTCAATGCAGGTCGCAATATGAGTTTCACATACATCCGGTTTTGAAATAAGGCAGTCTGAAAATGCCGTTTTTAACTATGTTGGAGGGCTTAGAAACAATGTTTTTAATGAGCATGGTGTCTTAACAATTAGGTTCCGACCTTGTCTGAAGTGGGTTTTCTTTTCGTACGTTGGCACAATGGGCACACGTGGAATATTTTCGTAGAATAAACCTGTTTACGAACACACTGCAACGCATTTGAAGCGTGGAGTAGGCGGTGCCTTTAACGCAGTTATTTTGGTGATTATATATGAAATTTGAAGTCCGATGTAGATATTTGAATTTGGTGCATAGTAGCGTTGACTATAACTGTTATGTATTTGTTTTGCGAGATTTGCTACAGTAGCCAATCTTTACACTAAAATTATTGCAGAAAAAATGTTATACGTCATCTCACTCGGCTTAATGGACGTAGCCAGGTAACATATTAAGGAAGCGCATGATATATCTAAGAACATGCGAGGGGAAAGAATGTAGAAAAGAGGACGGCAAATAGGAAAAAAAAAAGAAGAGTGGTAGGATGTATTAGTTGGAAACGCGGGTAGAAATTCACCACTGGTATTGCGAGTTTATTACACACACACACACACACACACACACACACACACACACACACACACACACACATATATATATATATATATATATATATATATATATATATATATATATATATATATATATATATATATATATATATATATATATATATATATAT
>PNEQ01088719.1:0-12234 GCA_003012365.1 Medauroidea extradentata | reverse complement strand
GATTTTTTCACACTATTAGACACTTTCATTTATTATTATCTTAAATAATCAAGTCAAAACAACTATTCTGCTTTCTTGAGTTGTATTTAAACCTTTGTTAAATCTCCGTTTAATTGCTAAATTTTCCCTTGAATTTAGTGGCCTTGAAGAAGTGATTAACAACACATGCTGTGGACATTCATTTAATAAAATAAATTTGACGTTGGGTGAATTCCTATCAGTTTATGAGTAGCTTATTGAGTTGTAGGATCTTTATTTTTTTTTTTGCGACGAACTTGATCGTGTTAGTTTCGTGGAGTGGGTAGGTAATTGCCGCTACTTACATGGGGTTGGACGGTGGACAAAGGACGAGAGTATAGCAGCGGGTATTTGGTGTGGCACACGCACGGTCGGGTTCGTGAAAATCGAGGGCAATTAAGCAGACTATTGCGCGGTCGCTGGACGCTCTCTGCCTTGTCGTGCGGGCTGCTTCCCTCCCCTGGACATCGCTTACATACTGTTCCGTTCCTACGTTGTTCTTGAAGTTCAGGGGAGGAGTAAGCTAGAGATGGAGGACTGGTCCCGCCCATTTATACATTAGGGGTAGGGGGTAATCAATTGTATAAGGAGGGTGTGCCACATAAATTAACTCTAAAACATCTGTCAAGGCCATGCTCTTTAGTGTGTACTAGTTTTGAAATAACATTTTTTTTATACTTTAACGAGAGCAGATGTCATGAATCTGTCTGGCAGTTTTGTCCGAAATGGTTTTTGTCGTGATAGTGAAAATTTTCAAAGTAAGAAACCATACGTTTCGGCAAAAAAGTTAATTAACCAAAATTTTGTTAATTATATAACTAGCTAAAACTATGGTACTTACAGCCTTGAAAAAAATCAGCCAACATGGAGGAGGTGGAGACGTATCTTTTATATCTGCTCTCGTTTAGGCGTAAAAATTAAATATCGTTAAAAAAATTAGAAACTAGAGAGTTAAATTCCCAGCTTTTTAGACGTCACTAAACAAAACTGAAGTTTTTGCACGTTGTATATTATACACGCTAAGTAAAAATAAACAACTTAAAAATTCTATGTTTAAGTTACATGTAATTATTACATGATTTCGTAAGTTTCGTGAGTTATGCAGAAGAAACCAATCCACAGAGTAATTTATTTTGAGATAGTCATACCAAGTAGAAGAAGAAGATAAGAAGCATATTAAAGAATTTGAACAAGTATTCAATAAAAAAATATTTTTTTAGTAAAAATATTGGCCAGATAAAATGGTTTTAACTAGGTTTAGGCACAAGCAGTGAACTTTGACCTGGAATATCTCAGCTGCAGTAATTTGTGGGTTGTTTACCTTTTGCATAACTCTAGCCAATTATTCTAGGTTTGTATCTTTCCATTAAAGATTTTATTTAACAGTGCGTGGTAGATAAATAAACGCTGAAAACATCAATGGATTTCTACTCTTTTTTCGAAGCCAATATGGGTCAAATACTCAGTGACAATCCTAGATAATGGTATTTGCCAACTTTATGAGTAATTATTTATCCATAATTACTAATTCGTGACGCGTGTTCTTTTGCGCCGCAGTTAAATGTACGAGGTTCCGGCGTCAGAGATTGTGCCTCCGAAGTTCGTAACACTGGAAACAATTTTGTTTAAAACTTTGGCTAAAATTATTGTCTAGGATTGCTATTGTTTAATGTTCGTAAATTGGCTTCAAGAAACCTACAGTTATAGATTAGTTTTTAGCGTTGAATTATGTACCACGCCCTCTCAAGCACTTTTTAAATTTTATTACTTTAGACTAGAGAAGGTGTGCGCTATTTTTGTATTCGCAGTCTGTGTGTGAATGTATTTATACATACGTATTTATACAAGATTTTGCAAAATTCCATGTCAATATTATAGGGAAACAATCCTCATGTGTAGAAGAACAAAAAGTGTTATATGAACAATAGGTCCAAAAACGCACCGTTTCTACGCTGCAGTTGTCAATACATGACGTATGGTTGATAGCGCACGAGTAGGATCATGTTGCTGTGGGGCGTCATTACAGTAGTACATAACATGTTACTATGCCACACACTACGCCACTAACACACAGACAGTACGAACAACTGTGACACAGCAACATGATCCTGCCAGCACACTCCCATACGTCATGTATGCCAACTGTGGCGCAGAAACGGTGCGTTTTTGGACCTATGTTTATATAACACTTTTTATTCCTCTACACGTGAGGATTGTTTTCCTAGAATATTGACATGGAATTTTGCAACATCCTGTGGACATACATAGTTTACAGGATGTCCGTGAATAACGTTTCAAGCTCTTCGCCATGTTGTGGCGGATGCGAAGACGAGTAAAATGATACAGAGCACTTTGGGTCGCTGATATTAAAAATCCCGGAAAATTAACACAAATTGTGGTTCAAGTGGATCACAATCTGTGTTGATATATCAACAAACTGAAGTATGCAATGTATCTTAACATTTAAAATGAAGTGTCCTGACTGACACACTCATTCACTCACTCATCAACGCACAGCTCAAACCGCTGGACCTAGAAACATGAAATTTTAAGGGAAGCTTCCCTTTTCGCCGTAAGCATCCGCTAAAAACGGATTTTTCGAAATTAGATAGTTAAGGGGGTCAAAACGGGTGAAATAAGTTTTCAAAGATTCCCTGGTATCTCATTAATCGGGAAAGCTATGATAATTTTTTGAACTTCAAAATATTGCCCAAACAAATGCAAATTTGCGAATTTTTCGAATTGCGTCGAATTTCATTGGATTGAGCAGCGGTGTTGTTATCAGTCGCATTCCTCCAAAGTGACTCCGGTTCGATGACTGGTTAGTATCACACCCAGAATCTCACATTCGGGACTTGTGTCTGATGATACCGAAGGTAGGCGGGATATCACGGTGAGCTGCAGTTTCCTCTGTCTTTTCATTCCAGGCGAGCTCCATAATCATCTCAGTTAACCTCAGTAATTTGTTATCGCGTCACGCAGACACCTATGCAGGCCTACTGCTGCCGTCAAACTGGCAACACCAAGGCGATCCGGGTTCGATTCCCGGCGGGGTCGATCCCCGGATTTTCGTATTTGGGAATTGTACTGGACGATGCGGTTGGTCGGCGGGTTTTCTCGGAATCTCTCGTTTCCCCTGCCCATTCATTCTGGCGCTGCTCTATACTTATCACATGTCACCTCTCACCAGCGCTAAAGACCTCGATGTTGAGCGCTGACGAAAATCTCTTCATTCACAACGTCGCATTTCTGCCAGTTGTTGCTATCTAAACGTAATTGCCAACCTCACAGATCGTCATTTGTGAATCAATTTACAGCTACTTCACAGCCTCTGCGACCCTAAGTGTACTGAATCATTTAACTCTTCTTCGCATCCGCTACAACGTGGCGAAGAACTTTAAACATTATCCAGGAACATTCTGTACACATACATACGTACGTATATACATACATGCATACAGTCTATGTTAAGTTCAGACCATTCGGTTTTTCTGTAAAATTGCAAAGCAATGGAACTGTTTGCACAATGCTAAATACATCAGTTGCTACTGTGTAAGGTTACTTACCACCCAGCATGACGGCCTGGGTTTCATTTCCGAATAATTTTTTAGGAGGGGGGGAGGGGGGTTCACTCCCAATACCCGCATGTGAGACAACATGACGAACGTTGCCGTTGTTAGGCGTGTTTTCTCGAGGCGTTTTCGTCTCTTCCCGCCACCGCATTCTGTCGCTGCTTCATACTCACTGCATTATAACTGTCTTCCTTGGGAGAAATTTATTTAAACATAGAACTGAGCTTAATTCGCAAAACTGTTTCAATATTTTGTTGAAAATTAAATTTTATTAATCAGTCAAGTTTTTCTGGGCACGAATCAGTTGATTTTGGTTGCTTAGTAACTCAACAAAAATACAACAGTTTAATAGTTGGGTAAAGACATAGACATTTTTTTGTAAACAATTCGGTCTAAAAATAAACGCAACATAAAAATAATTAAAGGACAATTTGATGAAATCTGGCCCCTTTCTGACATGAGAATTATTTCTGCGAAGGGAAAAGATGATAGTCTTAATGCAACGGATACGTATTTATGCAGCTTTTGCGAATGTTAATTTCTCAATCCTTAAAGTAGGCATGTGTTGACTACAGCCAACTCGGCTTGTTTTCTCTTTTTTTTATTTCGTTGTTAGTTTTTCTTTGCATCTTTCTAAGATTTCTGGGACGACATAATATTGCAATGGCGTATGTCCACATAATACTGTTTGTCATTTTGTCCCACTACAAGAAATATTCAAAGACATTGTGACGATTTTTTCGTCACATGTTTTCAGTATAACCTTTTTTTAACAAATTTATTAATTTTTTTGTTATAATTTTGTCACTTTTCTTTTTGGGTCTGTATTTTGTATGTTTAGTGATTTTTTGTTGTAATGTATTTAAGACTCGGCGCCGAGGAGTTAAAACTTATATTTGTATTAGTTTGGTTTAGTTATGAGTATATTTATAATTTGTATAATTTTTTTGCTAAGATTTGTGTTTAGGCACATATCCTGTATAGTGCAAAATGATGACGCGACTCAGACCTATATGTTGTTTACGAAGTTGATCACCAAAAGGAAGGGGGGAGGGGGGAGGTTTGGCGAGCTAGCCTCGTCGTGGTTTTCGTCATTCTGCTGCTAGCTTCAGGTAGAGGCACTTCGACTACTGGCCCGTTTTATAAGAGTGCTAATCTTCGTGATAATGATAATGAGGTTCAGGCAGTGATGTTAATGGATTGCTGTATTGCCTTGTGATTATACTGAAGATTATCCTGCTGTATGGGTTGCGGTGAATTACCGATTTTACGAATAGAATTGGTATCACACGACTTCTTTTTCTTTATGCTCGGGTTGGGCATGAGAAAAACCTGCTTACCTCGGGTATGAAGACCTGCAAGTCCGTGCAAGTCGAGAACATGCCCGCAGCGATTTCGGCTTGGTAAAATGTACCTGAAAACTGTAAGTATGAACCTACCTACTTATTACCTATTTCTACTTCACAGTTGTTTGCAAAGTTGTACTGGGCATTATTGACTATTTACAAGTAAGCCTACCTGATGAAGAACCTATATCGTTCGTGAACTTACAAACCTTTTAAAGTCCGTCGCGATTGTCTCAAATGCGTATTAAGTCCTATTTGACGATCTACTAATATATCTCGTGATGTTTGCAGAGCAACATAAATAAATAAATAAATAAATAAATATATATATATATATATATATATATATATATATATATATATTAAATATGATTAACGAAATAACGAAATACAGCATTGAACATTGAATGCACGACATTGTTCGTACATGTAATCAACGACATAATTATTTGGAACTGTATGTTACTGTGACAGTTACTCAATTCTTATTATTATGTATTGCACCTTATGAAAGACTTTGTTGTATCTAACGATGACAATACTGTGTTGTGGTGAAAATGTCATATTTTTGCCTAGTGTTATTTTGATTAAAATATATAGGTAGAATGGTTAGATATCTTGATTTTAGATAGGCTCAACCTTTTGTCTATATTCGGAACTCTATACTTTGATGAATGCTCTAGTGTGTTCGTCATCCACTATGCATGTACACGGGTTAGAGCAGAGTGGTGGGTGCTCTGGCCTGCGCATATGTCACAGCATCAACGAAACGTGTTGTGACAATATGTAAATAATAATTCGTAACGTGTATTTAATAAGAGGTCAATTGTTAATAGGAAACTCAGGTTATGTTTTCCTTGTGGGTCGTTTTCGCGTTTACGTGTCAGAATTTTTAGGACGCACACCGAGCACATCGTGGGTATTTGTGCAGCAAGGAACGAGGGATTTTTGAAAGAGTAAGTAGATGGTAGTAAATTATGAATGCTCTGTTCTACGATGTTTCCATTTGCAATGCGAGTCTGTTCAGTGGTGAATAATGAATAGCAAACACTTCCAACTACGTCGTCCTACTCATCTTCTTTCCATTTCGTTACTCCCCGCATTTCAGAAGGTCGTTTGTACACTTAGTCGTGGGAACCTAACACACATAGTAAATATTTGATTTACGCCCGTATCTCTTGTCTGGTGCCTACTCATTTATGAACAATTTGATAGCTACGTAAGCTAAGTAAGGGGGAAACGTTGTTAGCCATCTGCGTAAACAATTTGTTTCCATTTTTTATAACACGCGCTTATTACATCCATTTCTCGTCAGTTTGTTTGTCTGTTTGGTAACAATGATATTATATTAAATAACAATGAACACTATTTAATTTACTCGATTTCTTCTCAGTCTGCTTGTACGGTACACATTTTTCAATAGATTTTAAAATATATTCCCGATGAACTAGAGTCACGAAACTTTAAATATATCTCAGAACTGGACGACAATGCAATATGAGAGAAACAAAATTGAATAATAATTAATTACAAAAAATTTTAAAACACTGTTTATTTAAAAAAAAATATTCCGTGGTAATCTAACTTCCCAATGACCTAGATACTTAAAATTTTAAACACAGCTAAAAAAATTTTGCAATGCAATATAGAGGAAAAAAATGTTGGATAGAAAGTAATAAAAAAAATACAGACATACTATGTTCTTAAAACACGTGATCGCAAAATCTGACACAGAGAAGACTGAAAAGCAGATAATAATAATAATAATAATAATAATAATAATAATAATAATAATAATAATAATAATGTACCACGTTTTTAAAACGCACTAAAAAGGTACAAAATAGTTTATCATTCGAAAATACTTGTAAGATTAAAACTGAAAACGTGGGACGCATGTAATAGATATAGGTCGTTCGGGATTAAGTGAACACTAAAAATCTAACCTTTGAAAAATATCACTAGCTGTTCCTGCATGTAAAACAACAATATACAATAGTGGCCTTACTGCGTTCGTGGTTGGCAGCGATTTTACTGAATATAGATCCGTATATTGTTCTATTTAAAAACAGGAATGCAAAATAATGTCAATAGACATCGTCATATTTGTTTTTTTATATGGGCAATAAACTCTATTTTCATAAAATTTAACAGGTTCCTACAGACTGTACAATTTATGCTACACGCGTAAACATCAAGTGACATGTCCAAAGAGGTTAGACATTTCCCTATGTTAGCCGTTACGCGCGGAACGATACCAATTTGCTGAAAATATACATTTTGCAGGTATTTTTTGGAGTGCTCACTTTATCCCGAACCGCCTATAATAGTTAAGGAGCGTGGAGAGCGTTGTAGTTGAGAAAACACACAAAACAGTTAATATAATTTGCCGTGCAATAAAATTGTTAGTGACTTAGATGAACTATTCATGCATAAATTACCACCTATGCGAACAACGTTCTTCATTTTAATGTTACAACTTTTTCCACAGGATAAATTATTTGGTTAATTTTTCATAGGTTTTACGACTCGTCGACAGCGAGGTCTTTAGAAACGTTGTTGGGTCATGTTATGTTTCTTAATTAGTCCAGTCCTTGAAACCGATAGTCCGTAGGATATTCATGTATGGAAAGGTACCCACGAAACATTGTTTCAGTTCCCCTTAGAGGCCACAAAAAATCAGGGTAGCATGTTCCAATCGTGGTACTTTCCAAGATGGCGAATAGCCTATTTCTGCTACAGGAATTAATTCAGCAACCATCCAACCGATTTCAATATATTTTTTTAAGTGGAAGGTATCAATTATCTTAGATTTAGTCCCCATAAATTTTTTTGACATAGACATATCAGCCACCAAAATCACAGATGATCTCACCACCTCCACACCGTACATGCTCTTATTCCATTGTTTTGCGTATTTGACAGAACAAATTACGCTCGCTGTTGTTGTTTTTACCTTGGGGATATGCGCCGCCTTTCTGAAACTGCTCCTGAAGTGTATGAAATCGGGAAATTTTGTGGCAGCATGAAGTACTACCACTCACTGATCTGTTTCGTAATGTCAGTAGAGAGAAAAATGATGCCAACCATGTCACACTAAATCACCAATACAGAAAAACACAAACAAGTCAACATGAAGAACATATTGCAGATATGGCGGCATTCATTAAGGGAGCTGAAAACCCGTTTCATATTACTTCAGAATGCACAACATTGTAACAAATGTAGTAATGAGTGATGATATTCGATTGCAACTACTTAGTCTTAGCAGACATCTGCTGAAATTCATAGGAAGTTCCGGCAGGAGAGAATTGTTGAAAAAAGTAAGCAAATCTGTGACAAAATACGTAGAATAAATTTGAGATCATTTAACAGCATTCATGAATTTCAAAACCATACGTATAATGCTCAAAACAGCAGTTGAAAGATGTTGCTATGAGAAAAGAATTGTTGACATTGCATCAGAAAATAAGTATGACTTTAGAGACTTCTGAAGTATGGTCTAGTGCCCAATATCTATTTATTTGAATTATTGAAATCGGTTGTCTGGTTACTGAATGAATGCCTGTAGCAGAAATAGGCCATTCACCATCTTTAATGGCCGCTATCTTGGAAAGTACCACAATTATAAAAAGCTACCTTGACTTTTGTGTCCTACACAGGGTACTAAAACCAAAATTTCACTGGTAACTTTCCATACATGAAAATCCTACGGTTCCTGCTCCAGGGATTGGACAAAATATATACAACAAAATTTCGAAGGTTCACGACATGACCACATAATTTTTATATGTGTGTATTTGTGTGTATGTGTGTGTGTGTGTGTCAAGAACTGCAGGACAGGTAGAATCCCAATTTAACATTGATAAACTTTATTATCTAAAGTTTTTACTTTAATTGGTCCACCACTTTGGAAGAGAGCACAACAAGAATAATCTAAAATTAACTTACTTAATATTCCTATATGTATGCAAAATATTTCAACTTTCAGGGTCAAATTGCACGCACATTAAGGATAGTAGGCTTATCAGTTATGCTGGTAACTTCTTGTTGTGATTAGCATAGTCAAACGAGTGACGCCTCTGAACGAAGGCACGTAGCCAATAACCATTAAGCATAGCTACGTTTATACACGTAAGGCAATAAAACAAATTGGTGAAAAATTCTTCTCACTGAAATTCAGTGTCTATAAGTGTTAGACGTATGCATAGCTTGGAGACATTCATATGACGTATTGGTGCAGAAAATGGAAACGGACGAGCGGCTCGGCGTTTAACATAGGACCGCTTACTGAACAGGCTGCTGCCAAATATGCCGAAATTTAAACTTGAGCTCAAGCAGAATTACAAAAGTGGAACCTTCGGTGCTTTCAGACGAGGTGTATTCTTCAAACTAACTTCCAGAATGTAGTATTCCGAATGTCCTGTAATTTTTTGAGTACGCTGTATTTGTCTGAAATTTAATATCTACTTTAAAACAAAAATAGTGGACAGCTCATCAGTGCTTGTGTCATCTACAAGGTCGTACAGCACACAAACAAAATACCGTATAGTTTTCATATGTCTAAAAAAATACGTACTAAACCAAATTCGATATTTTTTTTTTAAGTTTTTTTTCTTTACCAAAAATTTCTTTACATGCATACAAAATATCAGCTGATGAATTTCTTTACATATTTGACTATGCCTGATTACTTTCTCTGTGTATCTTATTCCGTCTCGATGTCGTATGACAGCTTACTGATTTTCTCAAATTTAATTTCAGAAGTTCTCTCTCATGACTCAGGTGTTCTACAAGATCAGTTTGCGTTTGACCTAGTTCTTCGGGTTTCGTGAACTTCCGAGCCAAACCCCTACTTCCTTTTTTTTTTCTCTTGCAAAAGGCAAGAAAATGGGAAACTGTCCTATCTGCCACAAGTCATTTATCACGTCTTGTCTTTTCTCACAATTTCATCTCACGTAGTGTTAAAAGAACATTTTAAACAAAATTTCATTCTTTTTCCAGTACTGATCACCAGGATCGTGCTTATACATAAAGTTGTGCCACGATTTTACTGCTATCAGCCTTACGCGTAAATTAATATTTTATTTGTCACACTGCATTCCTGAAATGTTAGGCGTCTCCCAACGCTAATGGCGCAGGTTCCCAAATGAGTAAGATTTTTAAAATATTAGGAGTACAGAGGACAGGTTCGTGTTGGGGTTTTCTCAGGGTACTCCCGTTTCTTCACACGTTTCATTTTGCCACTGTTTCACTTTCAATAATCTCACTTCATTATTTAATGCGACTGTTTGTGTTGGGCAGCCTTCTGATATTCAATTCAGCATGAAATTTCAGGTACCTTATTTTATGTTCTGTAGTGTAAAAAGTGAAGTACATTCATCGATAGAACCTTTTCTATAAAGTTGGCAACAAAAACTAATGCCATGTGTAATTGTATCACAGTACATAGCTCTAATCTCAGAAAATATTAAACATAATAACCCGTAGGGCTCTAATACAAAAAATTTCAGTAGCTGACCATTATTGATAGTTAATCGTTAAGTATAAATTATGATTTTTATTGTATTTTTTTACAATCGAAATCCTTGTAAAAAAAGTAAATGACATGCAGTTTTACTATAAATATTGTAATTTTTTTTTTGTATTTTACTACTGGCTTACACAAATGCGTCTTTAATTATGAATATTATTTCAATAAAGTTTGTGATACCATAAAAATAGACAGTAAAGTTATAACTTTAAATAATTGTACACTGGAATCGTTATTCGTAACGTTTCCTGGGACGGCAACTGATTATCAAAATAATAGGAATTATACTGTAAGTAATTCAACTATCATACTTAGTGCTGCATGATTTCACTGAATCATTTATCACTTATTATTTCTAACGATAACCTTAAACAAGTTCATTAGTGCATAGTTTCATTTACTGATAATATGAGAGATTGTATTTTGGACAACTCATCGAGTAGCGAAATTTATTTTCTCTTCGAAGTAAAAGAAAATGTGTGCTAAATGTACATATACAGTTCACTTTAACATCAACATTTTTATGAAATTATTTTGTTTAGTTTTAGTAGGCCTCCTTTTTACGATTCCCTTCATAATAATCAAGATACCATAAATCTCTAAGAAGTGTCTTAAGTGAAGGCCTACGTTTTATAATGGAATCTCTTGTAATTTTTAATAAACGGTATTCGATTTTTTTGCATTACACCTACACGGTTAATTCATTACCTCTTCACCAACGAGTTAAATCGCAAAGGCAGGTCATTATTTAAACACATGTCAAAGAGAAAGAATAGATGTAATAGTAATTTAGCGTAGTACAATACCTGACATTTCTTTGCACAACTTTACCCTGTATACCATTTACTACGTTGAATGTAATACCGCACTACTGCACTAAGGCTAACTTTGTTTGATACCTGTAATATTTGAATTTCAACTATTATAGAACGGCGTAGTTGCTGACTACATAGCACTGCTTAGGTTTACACACCCAGTAAGATAACGACAATAACAAGAACCTGAAATATATGCTACACAACTTGCAATAGAAATAAGAAGGTAACCTATTCACAAGCATTGCTTGTAGGATCTGTTTACTTATGGTGAGTATTGTTACCAACTCCGAAAACAATATACCGAGTTACACATAAGTCCTTAGAAGCAGGCAAGTTACCGAGGGGTTGGAAGGAGGCGATCGTTGTTCCAGTGTTAAAGCAGGGGGAAGATAAGGGCAAACCAGGAAGTTACAGGCCGGTTAGCCTCACATCAAATGTGGGGAAGGTGATGGAGAGGTTGTTAGTTTGGTTTGTGTTAGGTGTGATAAGGGATAAAGATTGGCTTCATGACTGCCAGCATGGGTTCAGGAGAGGCTTCTCCTGTGAGACCCAACTGGCAGGGTTGCTGGAGGATTTGGTACAGGTAGTGGACGAAGGGAGGCAGGTCGATGCCTGTTTCATTGACTTTGAAAAGGCGTTTGACAAGGTGCCCCATGGGGTGTTGCTGAGAAAGGTGGATGAGATCGTTGGGGATAAGAGGGTGGTTGACTGGTTTTGGGACTTTTTGAGTGGGAGAACACAGAGGGTGTTAGTGGGGGAGGTATTGTCAGATGAAGGGGAGGTAACGTCAGGTGTGCCTCAGGGAAGTGTGGCAGGGCCTGTGCTATTTATCATAATGGGGAACGATGTGGTGGTAAATGTGGGCAGCGCACTAAGAATGTTTGCGGATGACTTGGTTTTGTATGGTGAGGTAGGAAGTGAGAGTAGTCTGCAGGAGGATATTGACC
>PNEQ01088718.1:34711-59423 GCA_003012365.1 Medauroidea extradentata | reverse complement strand
TTTCCTTAAAACTTTCCACCAATAAAAAGATGGGGTCACCACTGAAAGTGTCAGTCAGGCGAGTGTTCTACGATACCACTGCACGCCGTTTCAGTGTCTTGCGCTAGAGGTGATACCGCGTCACAGGAGCTGGTCAACATCGCCCTTCGTGCCGTGCCTCACTCACACAAACACACGGCCAGTAGGCGGGCGTCTTAATGATGTTGGCTATTGACTCGAACTGGCTGAAATCTACTCCATGCTTGGTGTTTGATGAGTGTTCGGCTATTGCTGATCTTTGGTTCTCCTGTTTACAGTCGTGAATGTGTTCTTTGATCCTTGCGACTATTCTTCTTCCAGTCTGGCCTACATATACTAGGCCGCAGGAACAAGGTACTTTGTAGACTCCTGCCAGTTGTTCTGCAGGAGTTTTGTCGTTGACAGATGGAAGGATGGTCTCTAGCTTATTCAAAGGCTTCTGTATGGTGTGGATGTCATGTTTTCTTAGGACCCTGCTTATGTGGTTGGAAATTCCTTGTACAAACGGAAAAACAGCAAAGTTCTTCAATTTTTCTTGTTTCTCGGCTGCTTGTAGCTTGTTGATAATTTTCTATATGTGTTTCTTGCTGTACCCATTTGCCTGTAGTGCTCTGGTCAGATGATTGATTTCGTCAAATAGGTTGGATTGTTCGCTGATATTTCTAGCTCTGTTGACCAGGGTAGAAATGACAGTTCTTTTTTGAGCTAGTGGGTGAGGTGAACTAACATGAAGGTATCTGTCAGTGTGGGTAGGTTTGCGGTAGACCCTGTGTCCTAGTCTGCCATCTGAGTCTCTGGTTACGAGGACATCCAGAAAAGGCAGTTTCCCATCCTTTTCCAGCATCAAATTCACTATGGAACGTATGGTAACATTTTGAGAAAAACACGTGTTACGTGAATGATAACCATGGCTCTTATGGCGGAAACAATGTTATGGTCTACAGTGACCACGTACATAAAGTTCAAGCAACAAGGGCACAAATACACTGACTTCAAGTGTTTGCCTGGGCAGTATCCGACATGGCACTCCCTGGTCTGCTTGAGCCACCAAGTCCACTGACTTCGACAAAGTACTGTTTCGAGCTTGTGTAAAATATTAAAATTCTACCACGAGGTTGACCATACTGTAAAATTATGCTCCGAACAAATGCAAGACAGTATTATGCTCAAACTGTTCAATTTGTGTAACATTGTCATTAAAAATAAAGGGGGGCGCATGCCACACGCTTAAAATTCGTTGCAGTGTGTTCTTGAAAACGTTTCTTTTGTTTATAAAATTGTTCCACATGTGCCCATTGTGTCAATGTATGAAAAGTAAATACACTTCAAACAATTACGGAAAGGTAATTTCAAAGCATCACGTACATAAAAAAAAATTTTTCGGAGCTCCTTAATGTGCTAAAAACAACTTTCCCAATGTGTTGTTACAAAAGAACTACTTCCGGGATTCGTGTAAAAGTCTCTAGAAACATGCAACGGACTTGCCTTAATTTTTTTTTTACTAAGTAAAAAGATACGGGGACCAGTTAAAGTGTCAGTCAGGCGAGTAACCTACGATACCACTGCACGTCGTTTCAGTGTCTTGCGGGAGATGTGGTACCGAACCATTTGAGCCGGTAGCGTGGTACAAAATTCAACGCTAAAAGCATTAATCTACAACTGTTTCTGTTTCTTGAAGCCAATTCGCAAAATTAAACAATAGCAATCCTAGAAAATAGTTTTAGCCAACGTTTTAAACAAAATTGTTTCCAGTGTTACGAACTTCTGAGGCACAATCTCTTGACGCCGGAACCTCGTGCATGTAACTGATGAGGCGCAAGAGATCACGCGGATTAGTAATTCTGAATAAATATTTACTCATATAGTTGGCAGATACCATTATCTAGGATTGTCATTGAGTATTTTATCCATATTGGCTTCGAAAAAAAGCGTAGAAATCAATTGATCTTTTCAGCGTTTATTTAACTACCACGCACTCTTGAGGCGGCCGCCTATCCCGCGCTTAAAATGCATTGCAGTATGTTCGTTAACACGGTTTTTAACGTGCATTGTGCCAACGTACGAATAGAAAACACACTTCGAACAAGGTCTGAAGGTCATTATTAAAACGCCATGGTAATTGCAAACATAGTTTCTAAGACCTCCAACATGGCTAAAACGGCCTTTTCGAATTGCCGTTCTTCAAAATGTATATGAATCTCAGATTGAGATGTGCACTGAACTTTGCTACATACTTTGATCAACAATGGCCCCCGTTCTCACGGTTCCGACCGTCTAAGTCAACGTACGGCCAGTACGCACGAACAACCGTGGGACGTGTCTGATCAAATGCATTCATCAAATGCTTACTTGACCCCGTCACCCGACCAATGGCTCGACAGCTCGTTGGAAAACTTGCCGTACGCTGTAACCGGGACCTGGCCCACTTGACCTTAAAACCTCCGCTGACCCTCTGACGATGATGACGACCTTGTTACTGCGCGGCACACGAATACCAAGCATTTCGCAGGATTGCGCCGAAGCTTCAATTCCAAGAAGGAAACGGGCCAAAGGTTCAGATAACATTTAACTTACGATAAGGTATTTGGCATACAGTATACATATAGAGTCTGAATGACGTTATAGGCCATTCTGGATCCCATGAACACACGATTTAACCTTTGATAAAAACAATCACTAGCCGTTTCTGCATATAATTAGACAGTAAGGGCATGATCTTTCATTTATCTCAAACAATTGCAAATAACTCGAATGTGTTTTAACCAAATGCTTTGAAAAAAATTTGAGACTGTGTACGGTCATACGATACACAATTTTTTCAGGGAATTTTTAAAAATATTGTACCGTTTGCTAGCAAAAAAATTATTTTGCTTCATTTTGACTTATTTTGACAACATATGTGCTACTTCAGATGAACCATATTTAAAAATCTGTTTGGTGTATTGCAACAGAAAAATTCAGATACAAACGATGATGTATAAGTGTTAAAACGGCCCGAATGAATTTTTGATATATGTATTAATTTGCGTTAAAAAATATTTTCGAAAACCACTGCTAAACTAAAGACCGACGCCTTAACAACAGTTCCTTATTCCTTGTATAGTTGGCAGCGAATTACTGTATTTTCCTATTTAAATACAATAATACTGAAATAAACTCTCTGTACTTAATATACTTGAAAAAATTTATTTGTGATCTTCTTTAGGTATCTACTGACTGCATAGTTTTAGTTAGCGCCAACACAAAGTGATGTGACGTGACCGAGTCGACGGAAATTTACCGCACACCGCTTGAGCGAACGGCCAGCGCAGCAGACACGTTACATTTAAAATTCACGAATAGATGACAGGAGTACAAGTCGCGCTTGAAATCGTTCGTTCAGACGGTACCCTCCCCCTTCCCCCATTTTTGTGTTACCAACAAGGTTTTTTTTACAACATATTCAAAAAGTAATTAATCTTTACCAATACTTACCATACATCAATGATGTAAAGCTATTGGTATTACGTGAACTGT
Organism: Medauroidea extradentata; assembly: GCA_003012365.1. Taxonomy (NCBI): domain Eukaryota; kingdom Metazoa; phylum Arthropoda; class Insecta; order Phasmatodea; family Phasmatidae; genus Medauroidea; species Medauroidea extradentata. The sequence goes on along the minus strand of PNEQ01088718.1, from coordinate 55,889 downwards.
TACATTTACGATTGACAAAGACTGCCCTCGAAAACAATTAACTACGAAACAGCACTTGTTTTAAAGAAAAACTTTATTTATTATTGCTGTTCAGTGCGGCGCGGCGGCGTCGTGCATAGCAGTAGAACGGAAAATGAATTTTTGGATGACTTGTGTTATCATGTCGTGTGTTTGTTAGTGAAGGTTTTGTGTTACAAATTCAAATATAATGTAAACGCATTTACGTGATTCGTAACGGCAATAGTGCGTGTCGTATAAGAATCGAAGCACAGAAACACAAATTATACAGACATTAACTCGCCGGCATTAAAAATAACTAAGACTATGATTAACTACAGCAATTATGAAATACCCGTGTAGTTAATGAGTTGATATTGTAGATAACATTTTTTGGAGCAGACGTAAACATTGAACAAGTCTATGTAAATAAAAGCACGTGGCAATGTTTATGTTAACATGCAGCTGGCTCGAAATAGAACGTTAAGGGTGTTCACGTGGTAAAAATTCATAATTTTATATTTGCACGGCATAGTGTTAATTTTTATAGGCGGTACTTGTGGGTACATTTTCCACAAGTGAAACTTTTTTTAGCTCTCATACTTTTCTCAAAATGACATGTTAAAGTCAGAATTTGCGAGTTGCGGGAACATAGTAATAACAAAAACCAAGTGACTTGCTCGAATGAAATAATTTACACTGAAATTAGATATAATGGGTCATATGCTAAAAAAATTTAAAACACACATCAAAGTTTTATTGCTTTTTTAAATCGATATAAATTAAGTAAATTGTCATTATTTAAAACAAATTTAAGGGACAAAGGAATTTCATTGTGTGTTTTAAATATTTTAGTACATGGTTCATAATACCTAATTTCAGTACAAATTATTTCATTCGAGTAAGTCAGTCGGTTTTCGCTATTAGCATGTTCCCGTAACTTGCAAATATCGACTTTGACATGCCTCTATTAATGGAAGAATATGAGAGCTAAAAAATTTCCACAAGTGTAAAATATAGTCACAAGTAAAGTCTATAAAACTAACCCAATGTCGTTCAAAAATAAAATTATTCATTTTACGCCACGTGAACACCCTTAAGAGGGCGTTTTAAGTGTTCACTTTATCCTAAACCGCCTATAGGCAAGCATCACAAAAATTGCATTATATATTGTTAGCCAGGCGGACAGAAAACACAATGCCAAGTATTCAGCATCCACGTTCACAAAAAAAAACAGCCAAGAAGGGAATGTTTAATCACATTTTCACCGATGATTTAAAAATGCAAACATATTTCCACAAATTACTTTAGCCTTGTTGAAATAACTCATTCTGTGATTAATTCTTAAGCTGTGACAAACTTAAATTAATTTTTGCTATGATCAGCTTCCAAATACAGTGAAATTGCAATTTTGAGACGTCGTATTGCGAAATGAAGAACTGTATACCGAGCCGTTGAAAACATGTTCTATATACGACAGACGAAAAAGTCACCAGGGCGATGTCTATATGTTCAACGCTGATAGGTGCAAATATAATTCAAAGAACTGTTTTCGACGATGACGAAGAATTTTTACGTAATGACATACCGGTAACTAAACTAGCACGATTCAGCCTGAACGTAGCAGTATTAAAAAAAAAAAAAAAAGATTCGGCCATCCAATATCAAAAAAAAAGTTGGGCTTAGCTGCACAATGATTTTAAAAAATTTTTGCTTCGACTTTCTTCAAATTAAATAACTAAATCCATGTTTTTAAATTACCTTACCAAGAATGTTATTATTTTAAATTAATGCATATTAGAAAAATTCAAACTACATTTTCAGCAAAAGGTAACGTTCGTTGCGTATTGCATAGTAAAAACGCATATAGACCCACGCGCAAGATAACAATACTGATATAAAATAACCATAATGTTAACATTCATACACACACACACACACACACATGTACAGGATGTTTGGTAAGTATCGGTACAAACTAAAGGGGTGTGTCGAGGACGATGAAACAAACAAATAAAACTCATAAACATAGTCCCGGAAACCAATGGTTTTCCCCAATATGACACATTACATGTTACAACAAGAATGCTACAATACCAGTGTTCCCGAGGATCAAAACGTCAAAATGCTGCACATGTGGACGAAGATATCACAACCAAGTGTTGTAAATGGGCGCCGCTCATGTGAAGGAAGACTTCAGCACGTCTTCGCATCATGTCCGTACATGTTCAAAAATATTGCCATGTTTGTACGTGTCCATACATCGTAACGAGAAAACCGTCGTTTTCTGGAACTATGTTTATTAGCATTATTTGCTTGTTTAATCGTCCTCGACACACCCCTATAAGTACCAAACATCCCGCATGATTTACCTTACAAAATTTAACTTCTTCAATAGGGTGTTCCTAAATGTCGCCGACAAATTGAAACCGCGGGTCGAGGGCACCACGCCAAGTCAGGAAAATATAGGAACCTTGGGTCTCCGAAGCACCGTTTCCAAACTACGGCCAAAATACTGAAGCAAATAAGAAGTGAGCGCGTTAACTGTGAATCGTGCCGCGGGAAGCGTTGTTGCCAGATCGTCGATATCTGCTGTGATCATAGCTGGTTAGTTAGGCAAAGGCGAACCAAACGGGAATCGTCTCATAGTGCCACTGCAGACAGCCGAAGATTTAACTTGTGTTCGTAGCCCTGTGGCTACTCCTCCGGACCAGGAGTGGACCAAGCTCTCCAAGATCCAAAGCTGGATTTGCCTCTGACGATGACAAACGATTTCAGACCCGATGCGCCGGAGTACAAGAGTCTCTATCATGTATCCCCGCGCATCTATGGATAATAAAATTGACGCTTTACCCGATCGTTATTTTTCACACTTCAGTCATTAAAAGATATTTCATATCGACTTGTTAAGCTCGGGTACCTTCACCTTTCGTAGATGGGCCTACGACCAATAAGTAAGAAGGAAAAGCCTCGCGAACGTCTTCCGCGTCCAGCACCCGCGACAAGCGTGCCTCTCACCCCCGCACAGCGACAAAGCTTCCCCTTCTCCTCCATGGAGACAACTACCAGCCAATCAGCGACCTCCTGTCAAAACGGCTTATCGTATCCTCAATCATACGCCATTTATTCAATCATTTTAAAATTTCGTGCATGTGACTTTTATTAGCATCACCTGTAAAAGTTTCATTAAAATACTTTCATTAGCCACGGTATGGCGTCCATCTTAGCCCCGCCTACAAGCAACGCTTTTTGGCGCCTTCAAGGGTGGAGAGGGTTGGTTTGTCCCTCTTTCTCCACGTCTTTACCCTGTCGCTACCCCGCTGCGATAAAGCGTGAAATCATAACTCTTTCCTACAACCTTCTTTCTTCCAAAGTCTGATATTGGTAGGTCGGCATTAATATATAATTAACATCAAAACCATTTACTTCGGCTATTTCCGATACATAAAACAGTTTACTTTAAAATAATGAATAAAAAACTTGTGAAGTTTCTAGGACAACTTTGACTAGTTAAATAATTACTACAAACGTCGATTTGAGGAGCAAACTTTCTAAACCAGACATATCCGACTTATCCAGCTGTAGTGAAAAGTGAATAAACATAATATTTTATAACACTAACTGAGAATAAATCAATAAACACACCCATTTCAATAAGACATGTGTTTTTATGGAGTCTAGAGTTCACACTCGTATGAAACACATCTTGTTTATTTAGAAAGGGTATTTAACACATTATCGGGATTTTGGACATGTCTGGTTTTGAATGTTTGCTCCTCGATTATTTACAAACTTCACGAAAGAATGAAATTGCTCATCTCAAGCTTACAAGACATTGGACGACTTGAAGTACACGCCCCATGACGCCACCGCAGGGGAAAAGTACTGTGGGAAACAAAGCTTGTTTACAAACATGCTGATTTGTTGGTTGGTAATTGCAGAAAGAAAATATGTTGTGCATTCATAGATTTGCACACAAGGGTAAAAAATATTAGTTTCAATTTCATGGTTAAGATACGCAAATACATAAGATTAATGTTTACCTGAAAAAACGGCCAATTCCAAACAAATAATCAATTTTCTTGACGTACATCTCATCCGGGACATTTGACACCAAACAGCTAAATGAATGTTATGTTCGGCTGCGGTATCCATGGAGATAGGAATTGTTTCCCACACCTGACTGAAGCTCCGCCTCTTTTCAAGTCGTCCATTGCATTTGTGTTACTGGAATTGTTTGTCTAATTACATGAAACAAAATTACAAATGTGACTGAGGAGTCGAAAATATTTTCTTTGATATTTTCTAGAGTGTTGCATAAGGTCAGGAGCAATGCATACTCTTCGCTGTGAACACACTCAAGATTATGTCAGCAAGGAAATGTTATTAGACGTTAAAACCATATATTTTTCAACTGATATTCCACAGTAGTTGCAATCGTTATAATCGAAGTCTACAAGGTAGCTGGTTGAAGGTTAAATTGCAAAACGTTGCCTGTAGTTTGTAAGTTAAAAGTGAGATTAGCGGTTCTGCCTATCAAGTTTGTAGATACGGAGTTTAAACGTGCACTGTAAAAAATTTGTGTAATTTTATACTTAACTAGCAGTCCCCCGCGGCTTTGCTCGCGAGTATTATTCGCATTTGCTGGTAATATTTACTTTAATTTAAGAACCTATTTGTACTCAAGATTGGTACTTCAGTCATTAAATGTTAGAATGTCCAAGCGGCTAGTTCTGCAGCAGGATAAGTAGCTATAGCTGTCCATGCGAAAAGCAGTCTTAAATTGGTCCCTGACATTAACGGCGACTTCGCCTGGACCTTATTTATAATCCTGCCAATTTGACGCTGTGGGGTAGTTACAGACACCTAAGGTAAGGGGTGAATCAATGAAAAACATATTATTTACCCTGTGTACATCCACTGGTGACGGTGCCCTCAATTACATATTTTCAACATATTCACTGTAACTTTATTGCTATTACAAAGTTTTAGTGGTTAAAGGTTTCACGGAAACGTATTTGGTACAGCAAACTTAATATTAGTGAGATGATATATCGTCGTTTTACTGCCAAAAGTAACCCAGTCAAAATGAGATAAAATGATAAAAATTCTAGGAATATGTATATATTGTTCACGAACAATTGCCCAAGTTTTAAGTATATTCGTCATTTCGTACTGTTGCGTCACAATATAGAAACGTACCACATTTTTGTTAATATCTACAATTTAATAGTGTTTTTAAACAAAATAACATTAATGACTTAATCACTTATGGCAGTATACCGACGATATGTCAGCTGATGTTGTAGAGGAACCTAAGTGTAAAGCGAACTGCCATTTTACCCCTTTTAAACGACTACATGTAAATTGCACTAATTCGATCTGCCTTGTAGTTATTGTGTGTCAAAATTGAACGATCGCACGTAGCTTTTAACGGAATTCAAGCCCAGAACCTCCCGGAATTTAGACCTGAGTAACAAACAACTGCGTCACGTAACGTAGAAATAATTCATGAAAATAAAATGTTATTAAAAAATAAATAAAATATCTGTGTCCTGGGCTCATAGAGGTTGTACAACACCACGTCTCTATAGGTTACTGTAGTGAAACTCCTGTATAGGTTGTTTCTCGCTGCTCGTTCCTGCTTTTCGGATCGTCTGCCTTGAATATTGACCAACTTAGTTTTAATCTTAATAATCACGTTTCTTACAAAGAAAAAAATTACATACATATTTTTTTTAAATATTTACGTAAGCATCACTCTGACGCGAACAACGCCTCAATATCGCTACTGATTAGATAGATATCGTAGGTTGATGGAAAACTAATTTTGTGCTTTTTCACCCTTTTGGGTGTCGAATTTCGAAATATTTTAAATTTACATCTTAGACATTTGTATAAATATCCAACTGAAATGTAAATCACATCGCTAGCCCGTTCAGTCGAATCAAAATAAATCATTCACTAAAAAAAAACATATCACCCCTGCACAGTATTGAGAAATCGAATTTCGAAAAATCTGAAAACAGTTTTGCGATAATTTCTGTAATCATCATCCTGAAGCAAAAGTTAATTGTATATCTCGATGGGTTCGATAGATATCGACGATTTATCTAAAACACATTCAAGGTCTTTTCACCACCTTAAAGAGTAAATTTCAAAAAACCCTTGAATCACGTTTTAGAATACTTTATTGGTATCTCGTGGACGTAAAAAACACAACATTAGCCCGCTGGGTTCAAGATATATCGACGATTAATTGAATACTATTTTCTCCACTTTTCACCCCTTTTCACGTCCTTAGGTGGCGAATTTCGAAAATTCCTGAAATCACTTTTTAGGTATTTGAATAAGCATCAATCCTAAACAAAAATCACGTCGCCGTATAAAAAGCTATGGGATCGATATATATCGAATGTGAGTCGAAAACTCATATTACCCCTTTTTTAACCAGAGTAAGTCCGAATTCAGAAAATATAATTTAAATATAACTGAAATGTTTACAAAAGCACCAATTTAAAGCAAAGAGCACTTCGATATCTCGATTGATTCGATAGATATGGAAGGATAATCGAAAACACATTTCACGTATTTTCACCCCTTTAAATAAAGAATTTCGAAACGTCTTTGAGTCCTGTCATAGACATTTGTAAAAGTAACTAATTACAGTTAAAATCACGGCGATAGCTAATCGTGTTTCAAAGATATAGACGATTGATTAAAAACACATTTTCCCCCTTTTTACTGCCTGGGGGTCGAATTTCAAAAAAACCTAAAACTACTTATTAGGTATTTACGTAGGCAATATTTTGAAGTGAATAACAACTCTCTATCCCGAAGGGTTCGATAGATATCGATAGTTGATTGGAAACACATTTAAGGTCTTTTCAGCCCCTTAAATGTTGAACTTCGAAAAAGCCTTAAATTGGCTAATATGCATTTTTACGAGTGTCCTATTAAAGTAAAAATCACGATGATTGGCCGCCGGGTTCGAGCTCTATCGACGTTTCTTCGGAAACACATTTCACCCCTTTTCACCCCCTTAGAGGTCGAATTTCGAAAAATCCCTTCTTAGTGCTCGCCTACGACCTGAAGGGAACCCAAACAAAAAATTTCACGATTCTAGGTCCAGTGGTTTGGGCTGCAGTTTGATATGTCAGTCAGTCAGTCAGTCAATCAGTCAGCTTTCATTTTTATATATATATAGATGTGTGTGGCAGCAGTATCTCCACTACTGTTGGTGTAATTTTACACTGGCAATGTCACGGTAAAAATACTTTACAACAAATGTATGTAAAATGACTATGGCCGTGTTCCAGTTCAGGCTGTAAGGGCCCGTAACTGGCTTCGTGCCCTTAAAAAATGCATCGCGGATGTGACGTCACTCAAGTGCTGTTCCAATTCGAGCGAAGGGTACGAATGCACCCTTAAATGTCCCCTTTAGCTAAGGGTAAGTGCGACGTCCCCTTACGCACTTTGATGCAGACGAGACAGACAAGTATTTGAACTGTAAATGATATAATATATTTATTTACAAAGTGTGATTGCATGAGAACTGTGCAGTAATGTTGCGCGAAACGGCGAAGCGACTATAAAGTTTAGTTAATGTTTCATGATTTTCTAATGTGCGCAAATATATTCCCTTACATGTTCGCTTTATATTCCCTAAATAAAAAGTAAATCGTAAACATTTTAAAGTTAATTTAAGCACAATTAAAAATATGTATAAACATAATATAAACATAAATCAATAAATACATTTTTTTTGCCATTTTCATTGTGCCGAGTATTGTCCCGCCGTTTGATTCAGTATACAGATAGTAATCTAGTTACCTTGATGTAAATAATTATTAAACATTCCGCCCGTGTTCTCTCAAAAACAGTGTACAGTTTTATTCCTATCACGAAAAGTACGTTTTATAATTTCTGAATAGCAGAATTGTTGACTTTATTTATACATGTACAATATAGGTTATGTTGTTTAAGGGAATGAGGGTGTCCGAAACTACGAATACACACTTCGCCACGAAGGGGTCAAGGGCTCGTGAGGAATTATGGGACAGAAAGGGCTTAAAGGCAAGTGAACGAGGGAACATTGCAACGTATTGGAACACAGCCCATGTATTTTTTACACGTGTGTTAAATACGACGTACTTACATTTTCGCACTTTGACATAATACAAATATTTTGAAAAATACATTTTCTTTTCCCAGTATTTAACTTTAAGGTGACCGCCTGGGTGGAGGTATTTTGCACGTCCGAGGCTTAGAAGTGCGAAAGCAGTAAGGACGACACAGCACACGCATCACGCCTTCCTCTAGCCTCTAGTAACTGAACTGGCGTGTCGTAATCTCGCCGATAACTCGCCTATATGAGACATTCACTGTGACACTGTCATTTTGTGACGTAACATCAAATATAAAGGTGTACTGTATCCGCCTAGGTATATATACATTTTCAAAGATTCTGCACCAATATATTCATGTCTAACAAGGAACACAAAAACACCCATTTTCGCCATCGTCGGCACACGTGTAACGTTCTTTGAATACTATTCCTAAGCAGACGTAACTCATGCATGCTGAGCAGTTTTTTAATAATATTGTGCTCTGCGCGCCGCTCAGCTGCCTGGACAAATGGTCACCTTAAGAAAATACTTTATTGACTATGACTAACGATATTTCAGTGGAGTCCTCTAACATATTCAAAGCTGTATTTACTTTTCAAAAAATGTAACTCACAATAAAATAACATGATGTAAACGAAACTGTGACTGATACAATTAACTTATAAATTAGCTACAATATTTGCACCAATAAAATTAGTATAGCCAACGGCCATCGCTAATCCACCACCAGTGAAACAGTACGACGGAAAAGCCCTCATGTCAGTTCAGTCGGTACCGTGTTGTGATAATGCATTTGATGCTTATGTCACTGTTGCACTTACTGTTATTGCGGTTCCGGTTCTCAGGCGTGGGTAAAAGATCAATGTAGGCGACTCACATAAGGTTATTAAGGGATGCGAAAAAAAAAGTTTACAATAACAAATAAACATTAATTTCGGTCACTTTCAAAGTCATTTACTTTTAAGTGTATGGCTTTTATTTTATGAATTGCAAGATTATGAATACGTGTTTCACGATTAAGTAACATTTTCTACTGTACGAGTAAGAATTTAAATACAATCATTTTTATTTGGTTTCTGCAACATTATTATTCTTATATTAATTTTGCACACATAATTTACTTTAAAATTTGGTATGTAATTTAAAAATAATACGTCAACTCTCTTGAATGCACACCCTAATAAAGAAACTTGATATAGGCCATTCACGATAAAGTGAGCACTGCATAAAATTTTCTTTCGACCGTTTTGCAGCAATTTGTACTATTTTAAATACGAAAACTTCTATGACACTAAAAACCAGTTTAAACGTTTCAACACACTGAAAAGTTATCTATCGACCCAATACAACATATTTTTGATTAATTACAAGTACTGCTGAGTGCTCAGATTATAGTGAACTTGGTTTTAATTCTAATATTACGACAGTCGTAAATCTACCGGACAGTGAGAAACGAACATCGTCCTATATATGTACAAAATACAAAGTCCTCACTCAACAGAACCTTACTATGAACAAAACACTGCGAGATGGCACAGTGGTACTGCAACAATGAGCTCGCATTCGGAAGGGCACAGATTTGATTCACTAACCTTATAATTTCAGTTTACCGTGGTTTTTTTAAATCTTTTCAGGCGAATACTAGCATGATTCCCTTATTCAGGCCATGGCCGACTCCCACCTTCCTCATTCTTAGAACCACTGATTTCATCTCTATTGACCACGCTCTTGAGGAAAGGTAAACATATATTGCCTACTTACCTATATGCTTAATGGTGTTCAAGTGCGATAAAGTCATAATTTTATATTTATATGAAATAATGTTAGTTTTATAAACGATACTAGTGAGTACAGTTTCCTCTTACGAAACAATTTTAGCTCTCATAGTTTTCTTATAACCGTGCGTCAGAGTAAAAATGTGCATGTTCTGCTGCCTGCAAATAGTGAAAACCAATTAACTTACGTACGTTAAATAATTCACAGTGAAATAACATACTATGAGCTATACGTAATAAAACATTTTAAGAAATACCGCGAACTGTTCACATATATTTAAAAAATTGCTGAATTTACAACTTTTATTTGTACTTTTGCGATTTTTTTTTAATTCAAAATAATACGTTGTGGTTATTTTAATGTTTTATTGCATAGCTCATGGTATGTAAGTTCACGGTGAATTATTTTGTTTACGTAGGTCAGTTGGTTTTCAAAATTTGCATGGCAGTGTAACTAGCAAAGTTTGACTTTGACAACCCGTTATGAGAAAACTATGAGCGCTAAAATTGTTTCGTACTAATAAATTATACTCACAGGTATCGTCTAAAAAACTAGCAATATTTCATAAAAAATATAAAATTGTTAATTCATCGCACTTGAACTTCCTTAAGGTGGCCGCTTAGTCGGACGTATTTTCAGCGTTCGATGCCGGTGCCTAGAAGTGCGGACGTGGTAAGGACGAGACAGCAAGAGCATCACGCCACCCCGTAGCCTCTATGAGACATTCAATGGTGACACTATATTTTATGACACATTATTGAAGATTAAGTTGTACTGCACACGCCCATACCTTTTGAAAGATTCAGAGCGAAAATTTTCAAAAATAAAAAGAACTGCAAAAGCACGCATTTTCGCACATTTTTTTTGTAGCTGATAGAGATAAATGTAGGACCTGAAATGGGCATACACACGTGTAACTGTCCTTGAATGCTATTCCTAAGCAGGCATCATGTACGTTGAGCAGTTTAATTTTAGAATAATGTTATAACGGCCGAAGCTCTCACGCCGTTCGGCGGCTTAGACGGCCATCTAAGTGGGATAATATGAACTTAACATTCAGAACAGCGGCGGGGAAACATCGTCCAATGAGCTAGTATCAAAGCAATGAAAATAAAAATCTATGAGTAATATCATACCTCCGGCAGGGTCCCGCGGAGAAGATAACGCCGGGGTGAAAGTATGCCGCCAGTGGCAACGTCCGCCACGTTTACCACATGCAAGGATAGGCGCGATCCCGTCGGGAATCGAACCCGAATCGCCGTTGTGGGAAGCGTATGGTCTGATTACCAAATCACCGTGGTTCCCCGACAATTTTTTTTTCTTTCAAGCACATAAAGTAAATGTTAATCCGTCATTTCGACTTCTTTCACGATAATTATCTTTTAAATCATAAACGAGAGCAGATATCGAAAAGAAACTGTTACACAGTTTTGTTGAAAACTGCTTTCAATATGTAGTGTATTTTTTTCTAGACATAGAATTTAATCCATTCGGATAATTAGTTCTTTATTGAAAATTTCCGTAATTGCACAATTAGCTGAAACCATAGGCGTAGCGTGACTAATTTTTTTACGGGGAGGGGGGCACATCACCTATTATTTTTAGTAAAACCACAAAAAAAAATATGTAAATTTACAAGAACTTTCTAAAAATGGTTAACTACAGTAATAATGCAATTCAGAAATTGGCTAGAAAATTAAATCCCCTTCTGTTAACAAAATAATATAAAAAGTAATTATTTTACAGGCATTATCATTCTTTAAAACAATTTTTAAGTCGGGGGGGGGGGGGTGCCCCCTGTCCAATCCCCCCCCCCTTCCCCCGAGGCTACGCCTATGGCTGAAATCATTGTGTATTTTGACTTGAAAAAATTAGTCGATATAGTATACACTGTTTTCTTTTTTTCAAACAAAACTGTGCAACATTTTTTCGATATCTGCTCTCGTGCAGGATTTATAAAAAAAATCGTAAAGAAGTTGAAATGATGGATCATGGACTAGTTTTGTACACCCCTAGCACTCTACTGTTGGTGGTGTTGGGGAGAGCCGGTTCCCCAGTGGCCCGGTGGAGAACAAAAGGTTGAGAGGGGAGAGGGAAATAGGGTCGGGGAGGCAAGGCAGTGGAGATGGATGGACCAAAGGAGCGCAACAGCTGCGGCGTGTGATTCACGGAACGAGGGCTCGTGAAAGGACTGGGGACGAAATCTAGTACTACTTTTTTCCCTTCCCAAGCTTCCTGCTCGCAGGCTCATAACAGATACCCGGAGCACGTACTTCACACGGCTCGGCATGCGTCGTGAGCGCCAGAGGAAGTACTCAAGGTCACCGCTTGACAGATGAACTGCGCCTTGGCTAAACTGACGTTATGTGATTTGTTTACTTTCGCCCGTGTTCTATGCTGTAAGGTGGTATAGTTACACTGGGTGAGTGAGAGTAAGGCCTCGCCCTGTAGTTTCGCAATGGTTTCGAAAACCAATATATTTTTTAACGCAACTTAATACATATATGACAAATTCATTCATACAGTTTGAACACTTACATAGCCTATCATCGTTTGTATCTGAATGTTTCTATTGCAATACACCAAACGGATTTTTAGATGTTTGCCCCTGAAATATCGCATCATTATTTTGTTGTCAAAATAAGCCAAAAATTAAGTAAAATAATTTTTTTTCTAGCAAACGGTACATTATTAAAAAAAACGCCCTGGCAAAATTGTGTATGGTATGACTGTACACAGTCTCAAATATTTTCACAGCATTTGGATGAAAAACATTCGAGTTATATGTAATTGTTTGAAATAAATTAAATATCGAGGTCTTCAGCATTGGTGAAGGGTGACGTAAGGTGAGTATGGAGCAGCGCCGGAATGAAGGGGCGTGGTTGGGGGAAACGGGAGATCCCCGAGAAAACCCGCCGACCAATGGAATCGTCCGGCACGATAAAGTAAGCACTGCATAAAATTTTCTTTCAGCCCTTTTGCAGCCACCTTTACTATGTTTAATATGAAAACTTCTCTTTAACTAAAAACCTGTGTAAATGTTTCAACACTCAAAAGTTAACATCTATTGGCCCAATAAATCATAGTTTTAATTAATTTCAAGTTCTGCTGAGTAATCAGTTTATAGTGAACAGCCTATAAAAACAGAGAACCTTATTTTCACTGAATACAACCGAAGTTGGCTACAATGCACCACTCCCTAACACCAAAAACAGAACACGCAATGTTAATACAATATCCAGTTTTAAGTAATTTGGTCCCAGACATTCTTTTCTTTAAGATTAATTTTTTCTCGTGAATAACAATATTAATTATTAGCTTATGTTCCCTGGTGAATTTAGTGCTAACATACAAAAGGAGCAGAACAACACTTATCGTTCGGCAATTCTAAATAAAATTTAACGGAACATTGCTTAAGAGTGCGTTGTAGATAAATAAACGCTGAAAACATCTATTGATTTCTACGCTTTTTTCGAAGCCAATAAGGATAAAATAGTCAATGGCAATCCTATATAATGGTATTTGCCAACTTTATGAGTAAATATTTATCCAGAATTATTAATTCGTCACGCGTGATCTCTTGCGCCGCAGTTAAATGCACGAGGTTCCGGCGTCAGAGATTGTGCCTCAGAAGTTCGTAACACTGGAAACAATTTTGATTAAAACGTAGGCTAAAGCTATTGTCTAGGATTGCTATTGTTTACTTTTTACAAATTGGCTTCAAGAAACCTACAGTTATAGATTAATGCTTTTAGCATTGAATTATGTACCACGCCCTCTTAATGGACGACTTGGCCGGTGACGTCATCCTTGGGTAAACAGCCGTTTTAGCACATACAATCGCGCGTTAGCCATACGACTCAAACGCAATGACATGTTTTGTTAAACGATTCATACGTACGTAAAACACTGTTAAATTTAAATGCGGTACAGTAGAACAAACAACAGTACTTTGAAAACCAGCAAACTTTCCTAATAATCAGTGATCTTCTAATGAAAATAATCGCTTCGCAATGTCCGTTACGTCATATTCATGACTGCAGTTATATTTCAAAACAGTGTATTGAGCAAATCATCAACTATCACGACGTAATTTGTAGGCCTATGCCTACTTTTTTTTTGGCCTCACATGTGACTCGAAATTAGCCACCGATACAGGCCCCGTGTTTGGGTGCCTGACGGATTAAAACTTAATAACCCCCCACCCCCTTACCCGGCACAAGTCGTGCAAAAAATCTGAGAAATTCACTGCTGTGAATTAGGGCCTATTTCTCTTAAGAATGTGGGTGCATGAAATACATTAAATTACCAAAGGGCGTAATTTATCAAGAAAATATTTTTATTTAAATTAAAAAAAAAACTTCTTGAGAGTTGCGTCCATTTCAGATTGCCGCCCTGGGCAACTGCCCAGTCTACCCAGTTATAACGCCGGGCCTGCTTCGATATATATATATATATATATATATATATATATATATATATATATATGTATACATATATATATATATATTTACTTATTTAACAGCTTCAAGATTTTCGCCTACCTTCACGGAGATACAGATATGATTTCCGGTGGGGCCGCTCTCGACTTGACATACGTTGCCGTCGCAAAATATTCAGCCTCTGCTTCATACATTACGGTATATCGCACTCATTGGCGTTTGAGTGGAGATGCGATGGACAACGCAAGATAGTCCTTGGCGTGGTCGGTTTTCTGTAGCAACCATAGGCTTTGCAAGGTCATTTTTGTGAGGGAGGGGACTACAATGGATTTAGTTATTGAGGAACACCCATCCCCAAAAGAAAGCAGGCGGTCCGGGAGTCCTCCCCAGGAAAATTTTGGGGTTCCAATGTGCAATATGATGGTATGTAAGAGGAGTCCTCGACTGGCGCATGGACGCCGTTGCAGCGCGTCACGAGGATTATTTTTTACGCGAAATCACTTAACTTATTCTTATTATGTTTATCTACGAAAAGAACACACACTTGAAACTATGCTTCAATGTTTTCAAAAATTCAGCACGCTTGTTAGAAATATGAATTTCGGGCCTCTGAAAATGACTTTTTTTTTATAGGCAGTGCAGGACGAGAGGAAAGCGTAAGTCTTTACATTCCAAAATAAAATGCTGTGGTCACCGCTTAAAGTCCCGTAGGAAAAAGGCTAGAGGAAAACCTTGCACGCCAGTTTGGCGCGCTGCGAATAGAGGCGATATGCTTCTCGTCAAGCGTGGGACACTGGCTCTTATCGCTACACTGTACCCACGTGTCAATGATGGAAATTCTACACCGGCGAAGACTCCTCTTAAACATTTATCATTCCTAAATATGCTAATTATATAGTTGGTTGAAATTGCGATATTGAAAGACTTTTATTATCAAGGGGACGTGACCACCCCCCCTCCTTTTCCATTGAATATATACCTCTATATATTCAATGGTAATACCCTCTATATATTCAATGGTAATACTACTCACGGCACTATGATACGTTGAGGGGAGATTCGGTGAACAATTGTGTTCGCCACATGAAGCGACTACAACAGGTAATTTTCTAACGGGATATCGCCCGCCCACGTAAAGCACGTGGTATCTTAGTCGTCTGTGCACGTGGTTCTCAAGGACACTCATTGCAGTAAAGATTGCCGCGCCCAGCACACGTCGAGCTGGCATGCAGCAATGGAAACGACGATACATATAACTAAATACAATGGATACTGAACTACCGCAACAATAAAACTGTTTTTTTTTTTTTCTTCAATAAACTGCAATGTTTGCAGATGCGATCTTCTTTCGTTATCTTTGTGACTCCGCTTGACCACGCGTAGACGAGTTCCAACGTGATGCCTGAACCGGAGTGTTTGGTCTGAAAAATTCTATCGATTTCAAATTTCGCCTACTGACTCTATTGAAGGAAAGTGGGCTTTCACTCGTGCGAAACTTCACAGCTCAGAAAAGTACCTAGTCCTAGCAGAATGTTGCACCACCCTTAGCCTACACGAAAATGTTTACAGATGAGCTTAGCCAAAAGTAAAATCACTGGTACTTCAAGGGGATGAATGCAAATTTATAAAAGACATCTTTAAAAATTAGTCCACGTATTCAAAGATTGGACTAAGCAACAATTAGTAGGCACACTCCTTTGATAGCAAAATAATCGTACACACAGCACGTCATAAATTGACATTCGTCATTTACGTCCTCCATTCATAGACCAATATACTATTTTATAGTTCAAATACGTCCTAGCTGAAACGTAAATCCTAATCGTAACCAAAGCAAACTAATCTGAAAAAAAAAAAAAAAAATACATATAGGCTACCAAAAAAATTGTCAAAACAATTGTCCACGTCAAGTGAAGTGTTTGTATCTAAACAGTGAACCAGGTTAGTTTCTTGCAAGCGATCGACCTCAACCCGGTTAATCCATAGCTTATGCATATGGGTGGCGTCTGTATACATGTGCAACGGCCCTTAACTGGCTTTTGTGTCAGGTGACCCGCCCTAGTTAATACCGAATCATAATATTAGCCCTATTATCACTCAAAATTAAAATTCCGTATTAAAGTGCTTCAGGAAGGGGTCGTGGTGGTCGCCATCCAAGGCGACCCGGATTTTTCGCATGTGAGACACGTGGCGGGCGTTGGCCGGCTGAACTCCAGTTTCGCCTGCCTTTCTCATTCCGCCGCCATTTAATCTAACCTAATCCATTCCTCGGGCCAGATGGTGACAGGCATGTCTCGCTCACGGGCGTCATTTAGGGGCAGGGAGGCAGAAGGAAAAATGCAGGCCTATGATTTTTCTTGAGTAATTTGTTATTTAAATAATACTAATGTAACCACATAAAACTAAAGTTTTATTATCAAAGTTTCTAATTTAGACCTGCTTAAATAATAAAAAAACATGCAACAAGGTCACTGTTGCAAAAAAAATATTGCCCGTTCCTCCCTCAAGAAAAAGCTGAATTGACGCCCCTAGTCACGCTAGTCAAGAAGCCGGCCCAACCTTCTCTCATACCTTTGAATATATATTCAAAACTCATACTCGTCTTGACCCCGCCCGAAGGGGGGAATAAGTTGTGAATTTTCATATTAGTACAGCGATTTACTACTGTACAAGGATATTCGTGTTTAGTTAGTTATTTTTGCATGTCTACGCATTTATTACCCAATAACTTACAGCTACGGTCTATACGGTTTAAAAATATTAGACATATTACACCTAATTCATAATTGGGCGTAGTTATTCAAAAGGGAACCAACCCCCCAAATAATTTATTTTAAGATAATGCTACCGAGTAGAATGGAAAGGTCTAAAATTTGTCCAAAAATAAAGGATTACATAATAAAACTTGAAGGAAAAAGAGCCCAGAAAAACGGTAAAAATATTAGACATATTAGGCCTAATTCATAATTGGACGTAGTCATTCAAAAGGGAACCAACCCCCCAAGTAATTTATTTTAAGATAATGCTACCGAGTAGAATAAAAAGGTCTAAAATTTGTCCAAAAAATAAAGGATTTCATAATAAAACTTGAAGGAAAAAAGAGCCCAGAAAAGCAGACACGGTAGACTTTGACCTTGAATATCTCAGTTACAGTGAGCTGTGTACTCGTTCCTTTTTTACACTTATCGTCCATTCTTATGAGCGTATGAAATGTATTTTACCAGAAAGCTGTGATTAGGCCTAAGTCATTATTTTAAACAAGTGTTTATTCTTAAGGGGCCTCTCTACCTGCGCTTCAAATGAGTTTCAGCGAGTTACGACTATTCTGTTTTTACGAAACTATTTAACGCAAATTGAATTTGTATATCTACGAAAAGAACACACACTTCAAACTATGTCGCAACAGATTTAAAATTTTGGCACGTTTATTAGAAGCAATTGTAATGGTGCGTCAAAGGCAAAATTGCAAATAGTGAAAACCAATTGACTTACTTAATTGAAATAATTCATGGGTAACTAACATCCCATGAGCCACGTAGTACGGCATTTAGAAACCCACACCGTAATATTTTGAATTTAAAAAACCGCAAAAGGAAAAAAGTTGAAAATTCAGCAATTTTTTAAAATGCAAAAACAGTTTAATGGAAGTTTTTGTAATGTTTTGTTACATAGCCCATGGCACGATATTTCACTGTGAATTATTTCATTTAAGTAAGTCAATTGGTTTTACTATTTGGATGGCAGCGTGACATGCAAATTTTGGTTTTGATGCACCGTAACGAGAAACTTATGCGAGCTAAAATTGTTTCTTAAGAGTAAACTGTGCTCTCAAGTATCATTTACAAAACTAACACTATTTCATAAAATTATGATTTTATCGCACTTAGCAACTAAAATAAGCGAAAAACCATATAATCCAGCATGGCTCGTGTTACCGCAGTTTAAGGAATTGCTGATGGCTTTGTAACAATCTTACAGTAGGGTGAAGTATTTAGTGGCATATTGTGGATATACGCAACTGCCGCAACATAACTATACTATGTCATCTCAGAAAACCAAGACGAAACAAGAAAAACAAGCCAATTTGGCCGTGGTCAATGTGCCTACGTCAATAAAAATCAAACAGTAACTATGTCAAGTCATAGAAAGCAAAAATAAACGAAAAATAACTTGAACATCTGCCTGAAGAGGTCAGCTCCCGAAACGTCGCGATATGGTCGTCTCAGACAACTCTACTGTTTTCTTCTGTGTTTTCATTGTTGTTTCATCTAGTCTTGTATCTGTGATGGGTCGCTGTTAACTGCCTGCCACGGCCGTAGAAGAACAGGCCTGGACACTCGCCTGGATATTTGACCCCCTTGTTGTTTGGCTGCGGTTCACCAAGTTACCGAGAATATTGTGTTTTATTGGCGCTGATGTTAGGGCGGTCGGAATAAACTCCGCCCACTTCCTTTCCGCTAAGATAAACAATTTATCAAAACGTATTTTTTATCAATGTATGAAATACTTTCTTCGTTCACAAATTTAAGAAAAGGCTCCAGCAATCTTTATTTACTTTATAAATTTAACAATGGAAAAAAGTGGGCGGAGTTTGAGTCCGACCGCCCGGAAATCAGCGCCAAAAAGTAAAACATTCTCGGTAACTTGAACTACAGTCAAACAACAAGGGGGTCAAGCAAAAAAAAATTGTTAGATAGGCGAGTGTCCAGACCTGTTCTTCTACGACCGTCGTCTCAGACAACTCTACTGTTTTCTTCTGTGTTTTCATTGTTGTTTCATCTAGTCTTGTATCTGTGATGTGTCGCTGTTAACTGCCTGCTGAGAGAACCTGAAGTATGTAAGGAGTACTCTAATATCCCACTAAATAACAATATGCTGGATCCAACCCTGACAGTATTTGGATATACGGCCATCTGTAATTTATAAAATTTTCCCCGCTAAGTACAAATATTCCTGAAGGCGTATCAACAGTTTTGACATTTCGTACTCTAAACGTCTACTTCAGACACTTTTTAAATATTGTTAGATAGTAAATTACTTCCATATTTGACATATGTTGGAAAATAAGAAATAAAACAATTATTCTTATCTCCCAACGAACGTCAAATATGGATGTAATTTATTGTCTAACAATGTAAAAGGGTATTATGTAGTATATTAACATTTAGAGCATGGCGACTTCTGAAAACATTGTAAGTAGTGGGGGATGGTCGATACAGTCCCCTTTGAAGCGTGGGAACAAGCGTAGCGATAAGAGCCAGTGTCCTGGCGTGCAAGGTTTTCGTTGTAGTATTTTTCCTACGAGACTTTAAGCGGTGACCGCAACATTTTATTTTCGAATAGCATGAAGTAAAGACAGATGCATGCCTCTCGCTTTGCACTTTACGAATTCAGGTAATATTTTTGGAGTTACAGCAGTAAAAAAAACCGTTTTTAGCTATTTAGAGAGGTCCGAAAATCATGTTTCTAACAAGCGTGCTGAATTTTCGTAAATATAAAAGCATAGTTTCAAGCGTGTGTTCTTTTCGTAGATAAACATAATATGCATAAGTTAAGCTGTTTCGCATGAAAAATAATACGCGTGACGCGCTGCAACGCCGTCCATGCGCCAGTCGTGGACTTTTCAGAGGTTTACGTCTCATGAAGGGCACAAATTGTTGCAAGCACTGTTACTATCGCAACGATCCGCAACAAGGACTTAACATCCCGCACTTAGGTCCGTTTGCACACGTGTTCATCAAACATGCATCGACGGTTACGTCTACGATCGCCACGATGATTCCTATGTGGATGAATAATGCACAATTCACGTGCGTATGAATAACACAACACACGACACAGAATTTCATGCAGTGACACAGAATTTCATGCAGTAACATATTGTTGGTCTTGTGTGTAAATGAACAGAAAGTAGTCAGTCATTAATTCAATATTTTTTTTAAAACTCCCAATTTGTTCTCAAGGTTTAGAATATAATTATCGTCGAACTAAACGCCAAAAATAAACAGATAACTTTCACATTTCATACAAAATGCGGATTGTTTGCGGTGGAAGTAGGTTTACAGTTTAATAGAAACAAAAGGACGCATGCAAACTACGTGTGAAACCACTGCAGCATGTAATGAGCATAGTTTTAAGTTCCCAAAGCAAATAAACATGCCAGTGGCCTTTGCAACTCTACCCCAATAAAGACAGTGATTTTAACTTTCTGTAACTTGTGTAACCACGAGAGGAACGATCAAAATTAATGCTTAGTACGAAAATTGAAACTGACACGAGTTCTCAAGTCAATGTAAGAAAATAAAAATTTCTTACCTAAATAACAGTTTTCATCCCTTTCTACGAGGCTGAAAATTTCGTACATTTGATGAGGGAGTGGAATTTTCTTTCGGTCGTTGGAGTTCGTAACGGTGAAAGGGGTTGGAAAGTTTACGAGGGTTAGGGACAGTTATTGAGGGTTGGGCGATTGCCCAATCGAAAGTGAACTAAGAAATTATAATAATAATAATAATAATACACTAAATGAATGCGTCAATGTTGCAAAGCAGTCACGCCTTGCTCGTAAAGTTGGCAATAACATTGTTGTGATACCTACGCGTTTTTTTACGTATCTTCAAATAACTTAAATTTTCAATCGACACTGTTGGCATTTGGTACCGCCGTCCCAGCTAAAAACGCAATAAACAAATTGCTATTCGCTCGACTTCCGAATTAATTTAAAAAATTGCAGTTCGGAAATCAAAACGCTCAAAACACACACAAAAGTCCATAAACGGTAATTATTAAAACGGAAAAAAAAAAAAAAAAAAAAAAAAAAAAATAATAATAATAATA
>PNEQ01088718.1:0-26056 GCA_003012365.1 Medauroidea extradentata | reverse complement strand
ACTCAAAAGTGTCACAGAAAAATTGGTACTAGAAAAAATACTGCGCGCCGATTAATACGTCACGTGTAGTAAAGTCGGTCTAATCACACACTGATTTCGCGCCTCACACGTGGGAAATTACATTTGCTGCATAATCCTCTGAACATCAATTTCTTGAGAGCTGATGACGTTGGAATGAGGTGGAAATAGAGCCACGGCGGAATGCAAGAGGAAGGGAATGAATTATCAGAAAACAATCTAGCTAACACCCGACACAAACCACTTTCTTAATGGTTAAATTAAGAGAGATCACGTGTACAGAACAAGGAACAAAGTACAAATAAGAGCAATGTATTTGCGCGTACTACATACGTATTTACAAAAAGTGTTCGAATTGCCGTCCCCCAACCTCAACACACAGCTGGCAACGGTGGATCAGGTTGGCCTGGACTCGTGCATAAATGTTTGGTACGGCACGTACACAATCAAATGGGGCTATCTCACGTGTCACAAAATCTTCCTGGCTAGTCACAGGCATCTAGTAAATCAGGGAATTGACATGGCCCCATAAAAAATCCAAAAGAGTCAGGGCTGAAGATCCAATGGATGGGCCTATCCAGCAACCTGCAAACGTGGTGTTAAGAAGGCATACGGTAGCAGAAAAAATGTGATGGTGTCCCATCGTGTTGAAACAGCATGGTGCGGCAAACTACTAATGGTACTTCTCTCAGCAATTCCGACAATACATCCTACAGGAAAGTTAAGTAATGGACTCCACTATGGCGGCCAGGTAGCAATAAGGTCCCAACAAATGATTGTTGACAATACCAGCCCACATGTTGACACTGTAGTGCACTTGATTACCCATATGGTGTATGTGGTGGGAATTGTGGCGGGCACAGATGTGGCTGTTTTTGTCACTACTATACTCAGTTTAACCATCCAAAGTGTACTTTCCCCTTAATTTTGTGCGATAAGCAATGGTATGCGTAGAATATTTTATTACAGTTAGTATTTAAAAGTTACTTACACAAATAGGTTGAGAAACCCTTACATAAGTAGTGAAGGGGAACTTTGCGTCAACCGCATTTTCACAGATTTATTTGCCCGATTCTTAGAGCTCTATGCTAATTTTTATGGCTCCATATCTTACACTTTCTAGTATTTTTCACAAAATATATTTCAAAATTTTGTTTTCAAGGTTGTGTAGTTCCCTTAATATTCACCACACAACAGTGTTGGTCAATACTTTATTTTCCATAAATAATTCCGTTCCGGAGTTTGGCACATGAATTTTGGTCCATGCTGTATAGGTAGTGAGGACACAAAACACAAGAAAGAAAGGGCACGCACAAGGGGAAAAAACATGTTTATTATTCTTAATACAGCAAAAAAAAAAAAAAAAAAAAAAAACGTAGAAAAAAGAACATAAAAATACATCAGAGTCATCAGCAGCCAAAGACTTGCCATCGTTTATGCTGTATTAGGTTTCAAAACATATTTTCTTCTCTTATTCGTAGCCTTTCTTTCTTGTGTTTTGTGTCGCAGGAAAGTGTTTCCCACCATGCATTGCTACGAGATTTCCCAACGTCTGCGTGTACTATATCTCTCTCCTGAAAGTTTGTAACCTTTGTACTGATACATCCTGTATGTGTATATATATTTATTTATGTGTATATATAAATATAAGTAAATTTAAAATATTATATATATATAGACACACACACACAGATAAACTGTGTCGAAGGATTAACAAGAGGGGTACCTCCTTCCATCTTAGGCGAATGATGCGACTTGCTTTCGGATTGTGGTCCTGGGTGTACGTCCTAAGCTAGTCTGCACGTTCTAGGCCTCGAAAACCTGATATCAGTATGTTCGAATCGTGCTCGCTCGCCATTTCACTAGTCACCTCTACGCGTAGAGCGCTTCACTGGTGCGCAGTCTTTCACGTCGGCGACTCAACACGACCATGCTTGTAAGCGTGTGACCTCTTATTTTTATTGCACGCTTATAAAGATAACAGCATATAACTACGTCTAAAGACAACTCCGATGTTTCTGTACATGAAGAGAGGCCCGCCTATGCTCGGCTTCTGAACCGCTTTGCAGTGAGATAAATATCAGCTTTTTGTGCGAAATTGTGAAACGTGTTTATAATATACACGCCCATGAAAAGAAATCACAATTCAAAATAAGGTTGTCTAGTAATTTCAGATTATTTTCTTAGTTGCAACACTACTGTCCATCCGATTGCAATGAAACTTTCGTTAATTGTTTTGTCCGCGAAGGTTTCTGACAAAAATATAATGCATATTAGGAGGAGTCTGTAAAACAGGGCAGGTAGGCAAAATTGGGTACCCAAAAAATTAGGGGGGGGGGAAATGTCCTTTTTTTAATGTTTGTAAACCGGTTATTAAAGACATTTTGAACCATTTCGAATATTTAAAATTTTATGTTTAAGAAATGTTTTTAGAAAACAATATTTTCACTGTAATTTAATATTATCATAAAATTTTAATAGTATTGCTCTTATGAAATTTGAAGTTCCAAAAAGGTTTTATCAAACAGTTATATAAATTTTTATCCGATTTTTTTAATTTTAGTTCTTGAAAGAATATTGAAAATAGAAATATATATTTTTACGAATTACTAAAACTTCTAATTAATTCGTATACGCACCAGACGCAAAAACAAATACAAGACAATAAACAGACTTCAAACACAAATTTATTTTTCTTTCGTTCTTCAAAGAATGCCGAGTACTCGTACTAAATATATTATCGAATGAAATTGAAAACCACGCTAACGATGTTGCGGGAAATAGTTAAGTTAGTTGTATATAAAATTATTCTAACGGTAGATACATCAAACTGTACAGAAAAGAAGTTTACAAGAGAAATATTTTCTGGTGATTGGAAGTAATCAAAAATTTAAAATATGCAGAAAGGACACTTAATGAGATTACGTGTCCTTTACAATGTAGGGCATTTTTAGATTATCTTGTTCTATAGATTAGTTGATTTCTGCTCTTTCATTTGTTTTATGAGTTGTAAGGAGGAATTCTTAGTTAAAAGAATACTAATTGTGTCAATTATAAATATATGTTATAGAAAGAGTACAAGTTAATGGCCATGAATGCATGATCTGGAAAGGGAAAAAATGTAGCTAGGAAAGCAAGGGGTGACTGCATGTAAGCTTACATTTTAACCTAAATATAGATCCCAGACAGGGTAGAAATAATTATATAACACATAGTGTATGGCTCAATTTTATTTATAGTTTTTATGATGGTTTCGAAAATTTATATTATAAGTTATTTAAGGTTTAGTGTGTTATGCATTGTAAACAAAAGTGTTAATAGGCTCTGCAGTTTACTTGTTGACACCAAAATGCCTACGGACAGACGGGGAAAACAACCAAATCAGTATACGGAGAGATTTGCATGAAGATATATAGGTCGTTCGGGATAAACTGAGCACTGAAGATTTTACCTTTGAAGAAAAAAAATCACTAGCCGTTACTGCATATAATTTAATATTACCAATAGTTATCTTACTCCTTGTGGCAGCGAATTGTCGAATGTAGTTCCGTGTATGTTCCTATTTAAATACAACAAATTTGAAACAGTAAACTGAATTCGACATATTTGTAGGCTATTTTATACAATCAACAAAACTTTTTTTTATCAAACTATATAGATTCTGGCCGACTGCACAATTTATCTTACAAGCGAAAACATCAGGTGATGTGTCCAGAGAGGTAAGACATTTGCCGTCGCTAACCGTTACGCGCTGAAGGATACAAATTGGCTGAAAATAGAAACCTTGTAGGGTTCATATTGAGTGCTAATTTTATCCCGAACCGCTTATACTTTATGAACACATTAGATATAAAGATTGTCCCTTCTGCCTGTATACGGGAAAACGTATGTAGTACTCACGTGCTATACTGGGCATAAAATAGTTTCACAATTCACTGCATGTTTATAACAAAACATTCGCGTATAAAATTAATCACGATTACTTCCATGTATTTTCATGTCAAGCTCCATATGTTATATATATATATATATATATATATATATATATATATATATATATATATATATATATATTATATTATATTCGTTAGTTAAAAGTGACTATTTTAAATCATCAACAGATCCTACTACTGTATGAGACACAATCTCGAAGTTTTCGGGGGTCGCGGTGGCCGAGGGGTCAGACCTCTCGCCTCCCACCAAGGCGATCCGGGTTCGATTCCCGGTGGGGTCGGTCCCCGGACTTTCGCATGTGGGAATCGTGCCGCGATTCCGCTGGTCGGCGGGTTTTCTCGGGGATCTCCCGTTTCCCCCGCCCCTTCATTCCAGCGCCACGTCATACTCACATCATTTTCTGAAGACCTCGATGTTAAGCGCTGACCAAAATCACTCACTCATACTCACATCATGTCACCTCCCTCATCAGCGCTTAAGCCCTCGCTGATCAAAATCTCTTTCACTAATTCAAGAATTTTTTTATATTTATTGCAGCTATGGGTGTTTACCTTCTGGTATACTCAGTCATAATTTACCACTTCGTTTACCCCGAGGGCATTGTAGACTAAGCTCTAGACGATGTTTGTAGCTTTATTTTGAACTATGGTCAGAATACTAAATAACCTCCAGGATGATGATTCCTTTACAAGGTTAGAGTAACAATTTAATCCGGATTGAACTGGAGTGGACTGGAGGATATTGATTCAAATTTTACTTTAAAGATCTTCCTACCTGGCTGTAGGTGTGAATTTAGTAATCCAGTCTAGTCGGTGAGGTGGACTGGAGTGTAGAATCCAGATTGAAACGTTTTCTCATTGGATTGAACTGAGCTAAAGCAAAGCGGTTGCCACATTTAATCGTTTCTTTGGTTATGTAAGAGGTTACAATCGTCCTGGGCTAGTTAAATAAAACTGTTATTTTATACAAATAATTGGAAATGTCAAAGAAATATAAATAAATATTCCGACGAATAAATTCAAACAAAATATCTAGCAAACACTCGCCCATTGCAGTCATTTGTCCTATAGTTCAATGTTTCGGAAAGAGGTGTCTCTTGACACGGATTTAGTCCGTGTTTACTTGTCATTCTGGATCGATAATCCTCTTTCACATTGGGTTGGTTCTACGTTGAATACAGTCAAGTTCAGTGCAGTCCGCAATTTTACTATAAAAGCACTACTTGATTGTTCAGTGATGGGTGTGACGACCAAAGCGAATCTACCGTGGTCTGATTCATCAGTTTCAATGGTTAATGTATGCATATTTAAGACGTTCAGTCAGTATTTTTCTGTTCGCGGACATTCTTTTCTGCCACGCGACCGAGATTTTAGTTCCATAAATTGTTTGGTACTAATGTGTGCAAGGGTGTTGTGACATCATACAAATAAGCAGTTGCAACAGGTGTTATTCCATTTGAGATGCGACAGCTAACGATCTTCTTGCTTTCAATACAAACTCTGTTGCAGGGATTTCACACACATAGGCGGTAGTAGTAATGCAGAATGGCCGTGTGATGTAAACATAGATTATATTCTGAAAGTAATCAGTGCGTACACGTCTTCTTTGCGCGTAGTTTTATTACAAAGCCCTTTTCTTTTTTTTCTTTTTTTTTTTTTTTTTTTCCCATGCAGCCAAGTTGTTGATTAACGTTTGATAGCATATCGCTAAGGTACCTTGTCAGTTTGCACACTGTGATAGGGTGCGTTGTCCATTATTAGGCATTCCTGAACCTTACAAGAGGAGTCTTCGCCGGTGTCGAATATCCACCTTTGACGCATGGAAACAGCTTAGTGATAAGAGCCAGTGTCCCACGCTTGACGAGAAGCATATCGCCTCTATTCGCAGCGCGCCAAACTGGCGTGCAAGGTTTTCCTTGTAGTATTTTTCCTATGGGACTTTAAGCGGTGATATTTTATGTTTGAATAGTATGAATTAAAGACCAAAGGATGCCTGTGACTTTATATTTTACAAATTCCGGTAATATTTTCGGAGTTGTAGCAGTCTAAAGTAAAAAAAAAAAAAAAAAAAACTTTTTTTTAGTAATTTTGAGAGGCTCGAAAATCATGTTTTTAACAAATGTGATAAATTTTTTAAAACATAGAAGCATACTTTCAAGTGTGTGTTCTTCTCGTAGATAAACATGATATGAATAAGTTAAGAGGTTTCGCAAAAAAAAAAAAAAATCCGCGTGACACGCTGCAACGCCATCCATGCGCCAGTCGAGGACTTCTCTTAAGGGAGATTCTATTCAAGCTTGTCTTGCACCCGCATCTAGAAACTGACACAGCCATTTGTCCGTGATAATCGCCTGCTTATTTGGACGCCTTATTTCAGAGGACGTCACTGAGACTGCTCGCAAAGATAATGACATGAGCCTCGTGTAGGTGTTGACGTCCATGTGATACCCTTATCTTTGTCCTCCTGCTAAATAATTTTAACGTGAATTTGCTGTCAGTAGTTGCATAATAGTGATAAGACAACTATTTCATGAATTTCATTTCGAATTTTTTTTAACATAGATAAAACATTTTCTACAAATAAATGTTTACAAAACTATAAATTAAACATTATTTTATACAATTAAACTGCATAGTTGTAAGTAGTCAAAAGAAGAATGTCTATCATTTAAGTCATTAGATTAGCATAATTTAATCCACCAGTCTTCGGTTTTAACTGTATTGCTCATTACATATTTTCGATACAGCAAAATTATTTTCATAAACAAAAATAGTAGGTAATTACAATGATTGTAGTAAATTAGAAATTGGCATTAGTTTGTAAGATTAAGCAGTTTATTTTTGTATTCAAACAATTCAATGAAATTTTAGGGAAATTCATTCAAATCCTTCAAATAAATAAAAGTTAAAACAGTTTACATTCTTTTTAAATTTCTTTGTCAAGCAAATATATTTTTTAAATAGCTGGAACAACATTTTCATAATTGTATGACGTATTTTAAATTTTGTATCTTTAACATTTTTATTTTTCAACATTTAATAATATTTGTGTTTTCCTAGAAAAGAAAGAATACTATTGGCCAATATGTATAACAAGTTTATTATATATGTTATTACTTCGGTAGGTTGTAAACATCAACGTATGTTTTCACATTTCTAAAATAATATAAACTGGATACATTTTACAACGAAACGAATGTCAAAATAATTCCAATTTTTAATTGAAAATCTCGCACCTTCCATTTTACGGAGGAATTTATTAAAAATGATCAATTGGTGTGGCCAATTTTTTTTAACAGCTTGAAAACCAACTACAAATATTTTTATGCCAAACTGAAAAGAACAGAACTGATACTTAATAAATAAAATTATGCCGAACTAGTACGGATATCGCTTTTAAAAATTTGCTTGTACTTAAAATAGAATTTTTTAAATTATTTTAACGCTACTGTATTGTTTTTCCTTCGTATATATTTAGAGATCACTATATTATTTCAATAAACATTTCCTATAAAAATTAAATTATGCTGAACTAGTAGGGATACCTCTTACGAAAACTCGATAATAACTGAGTCAGAATAGTTCATGCATATTTGCTGTTGTAATATTTTCTTTATGTCCATCTAGAGATCACATATGTATCTATTTTTACAATAAAATTTTCTGAAACAATTTCTGATTTTTAAACTTAACTATTATGATTTTTGTATAGTAAATAAAATAACCATTATTGTTTAAAGATTTTATTGTAGAAGTACCAAATTAAATACGAACTTTTCTAATAAATTTTATTTCTATTGCCAAGAATAACAAATGAATGGTTTACTAGATAAATTACTTCATTTATTTTATCAAAATGAATAGATTGTACTGGACATTCTTTAATAAACGTGAGCCATTTCCAGATAAAATAAATTGTTCTCTAGGAGATGTAAATAAAGCATTCAACGTAGTACTGGTTATTCTTGGATTGTGTACTGATTCCGTTCCGTCACTTGTCAATGCACGATTTCTAGAAACAAATGTGCGCTTAAAATATAAGTAACATATAATACAGCTAAATAAAAATAAGAATGAAGAAATCAAAGGAAGTTCAATATTTTAAAGTACAGAAAATAAAGTACATAAGGTAACAAATACTGTACAAAAAAATAAAAACATTATGAAGAATTTCTTGAAGTTTAATAAAAATTACAATAAAGATAAATATTTTATAGATAAAATAAATGACAAAATCTAAGAAAAGAACGGTGGCTAAAGAAAGTAAAAATTGGACATCTTATATTTCTGTATCAGTTAAAAATTTTAATTAACCTCAATTATTGAACGACTCTTTCACTTTAAAATATTGATTATGGGGCAGCTGAAGCAGCTTTGTCTGCGCGTATTTGTCCTATTTAGAAAATAAAGTAATATTTAAATTAGAAGATTAGACAGTTTGATGTAAAATACAAAACAGGAGTCCAATCTCACAAACAATTAAAATAGTTAAAATTATCATATGAATTAAAAATATTATGACATATTTTGCAATACAGAAAAAGTGCATGAAATTAAATGCGTGAATGCTTACATGAAATTTGAGAACGATGGAATTAATATAAAAGTATAATATCTGACGCAACAAATTATCATTTTCAGATGAGTGCTCGGAACGACGTTTAAAAATAAACTGGTTATGTGCAGTCAAAAAGTATTCTGGAACATACGTGTTGTAGTGCACCGCCACACTGCAGCTACATGTCCTGTCGAATCCCAAGTCGAATGTCTTCTAACAACTCTGGCAAAACATTTTCCATCAACACGAGGTACCTGCCGCTGACTCTAAAAGTGTCTCCCTATTGGCTGTTAATTTTCGTCTGCTGCGCATCCGGTCTTCGCAGGCCTCCTTTCCGCTCTCTTCCCATATTACAGTGACAGAAATTAGTTAAAGTTAGGTTATATTATTTTAATTGGTATAATGTATGAAAAAATGCTTTACTGTATTCGAAGGTCGGTTTTGTCAGGTTAAGAAATTACGGTAATAAATACGCGGCACTGCTTCTCGAAGCGCTCCTGCGCAAAATGGTGCGCGCACTTAAAACCAGGCCAACAGCGCGGTACTCTCATCTATTACTTTCATACTCTTTGGAGAGCCCACAGTCTCTCATTCATCATTCAAGAGAACCAACAGAATTGTCACCGACAGTACCAGCCCATACATTAATGCCAAATTGCTTCCATTAACCGTGGTTGAAGGTCGTATGCTTTCCTCCGACCTCACGTGAAGCCAACACACTCGTTCGTGAACACCGCTTCGTCAAAAACTCTTGGGATTTTTTTTTTTTTTGCATTTCGTTGTAGACACCGCAGCATGAGTGGTAATCGTTTTAGGTAGTATTCAACCTTCAGATAATGCACTCTTTGTTGGCGATAAGAATGGAGGAACTGTTCATTTCAATCAACACATGTCAACGTCCAGTCAAGTCACAGTGATGCATTCAGGATAATCTTTTTGCACATTCATGACGTATCGTTATTAGGCCCGTTCTACAGTGACACGCAAACGCAAACGTATCACAAATACGCAAACGTAAGCCACTCTTGTGTGTGTTCTACAATGGGACGCAAGCGGACGTATTAACGCATGCGAAAACTCCCGAGTTGGTCAACTCCGAACTCTTACATATCCATGCTTGCATGTAGCCAATAGAAATCGAGCGTTTAGTGTTTCGCCGCCATTTTGGTTTGCTACATTTTTAAGCTTTGAGTTTTCAAGGTGAACAATTAAATTCGCCTTCGTGCACTGTATTTACAAATTATTATTACTTGTGACTTAAATACTACGGAACTCTTTTTGTGAAAACGTACGAAAAAAATAATTATTCGTAAAATATTTTATAAAGTTAAATTTATGTGGCTATAACATGTATATTACCATAGAAATCATGTATCATGCTGTAAAATTTATAACATACTAAACAACATATAAATGTTACATTAATTTTTTCACTGACATCGGAAGTTTACATGAGAAATAATTTTTAGTTTCGTAGGTTGTAAGTCCGTACAATTACGCATGCGTTTTCACGCACTGAAGAAATAGACAATTTTTTTCATTCCGTGTGCTCGGTCCGTTTGCGTGTTACGCATTCGCCTTCTTACGCCTCTGTTTCACTGGGGCCTTAGTGAGTTATCCTTCTATCATCCAGGTCACACTATTTGTGTTTGAACAAGCTCGGTGGGAGTGCATTATTTTATCAGTACGTTTATGCTACCAACTGAAACTGTATTTTCGAAATCAGGTCACCCACAGGCTATTTATAACATAACAATTCAGTTAATTTATTAGTAGGTATACTGATAATCAGGCTGGAGAAACAGCGTTCGATTGTTTGTATTTAGCAGAAGGAAATATCACACTAGAAAAAATATCGCTTCAAATGGTTGCCTTGCTTGACGTATTTAGCGCGCCTAAAGCCAAAAAAGCGAAGACATTAAGAAGCGTCTCTAGCTAATAAATTAGCACCATTTCAGGATAACTGATTTGCTCTAATTTCTGAACAGACAGGCTAATTTACCTACGACAGTAAACTTTTTTGTAGCAAAGACAAAACCCGTAGCTCTGTCACTAGAGTCGAAGTTCTGATACAGGATTATCAGCACGACTGTTAAAAAAAATTGGAATTTCAGTGAATTATTGTAACATAACGACATTTATTTATAATACAGATTCTTCTACTAGTCAAATAATTTAACTATAGTAACCTAGATACGTTCTTTGTGAATACATATCTGTATTAAAACCCATTAGTAACTCATCTGTTTGTAGGAAAACTGACTAAAAGAGAAGCGTGTTTTCGTATTTTCTGTACCTTTTTCTCTTATACACTCACACATTCTCTCCTGTCAATGTCTACCTTGGTTTCTACCCCTC
This sequence comes from Medauroidea extradentata, assembly GCA_003012365.1. NCBI lineage: Eukaryota > Metazoa > Arthropoda > Insecta > Phasmatodea > Phasmatidae > Medauroidea > Medauroidea extradentata. The sequence continues at coordinate 15,169 of PNEQ01088718.1, read as the reverse complement.
AGTGTGTCTTCTAGACGAGAACCCGCCCAGCTGTCGCTCAAAGTATACACCCGTCGGTCAATACTCAAGTTTCATTTATGTAGGGACGTTCCTAAAGACGACACAACTACATGCATCACACCTTATTGTAGCCTCTAGGACCATCCTGTTGATAGCGCACCTTTATGAAGTATCCAGTGGTGACCCAGTAATTTAACGGAGCAATATTAAAGGAATCGGTGTAATGAACGTGTTTATATTTACTTACATATTATGCATACTGCATTCGTGCCTAAAATGACAGCGAAAATTCGCAAGAAAATTAGCTTTATAAATTAACGGAGGACTTGAAATTGGGGCATATATACGTGTATTGTGCACAGTAAAGTAGGCAGTAATCTTCTTGTACTGAAATTAGTAAAACAAATTTTATTGACGTCTACAATTCGTTGACTTTTCAGTAACGTGAACTCTACACACTTGTGTTATTTAAGTTAACAAGAGCCGGAAATATAGGAATTAGTTGAAAGGAAAACTAACCAGATCTTCAGATATGCTCATTTTACCCTGGCAAGCTTGTCACATTCGTTGGTTTATGATGGAAAGCAAACATTTCTGTCGCAGTTCTGAGACAATAAAGAATTTTATGTATGTGAAGAAGCACTGCACATCGTACGGCAACCCTCGTAGGCAGCCATCTTGCATGATTAGTAGCAGAAAATACGTGTAATTGAAAATAATATTAAAAAGTAATTTTAGTAATAGAGTCCAGTTTTGCATATTAATTTGGGAAGTCCTACTCTTCTCATTCCAATTTTAGTTGAACAAATATTCCCTTTATGTTTTAAAACATTCTTTTTCCAATTGGAAAAAAAGTTAAGTACCACACCGAGGTGTACAATTAATACAACTTAACCATAGCAATACTTGCTCCACCAAACGTTCCCCTAAGTTACCTTTACGTCGTTCATTCCGAACGATAACAGTACCGTTAGACACTATATTTTTATTACAAACTTCGGTTTCGAAGTGCAGCGATTGCATGTACACTAAACTTTATGTAACCCAGGTTACTGAAACTCAAGTTTCCTCTGACAGTTACTGTACTATGTATCGGAAGGGGCATGTATCTTGATTCTTGAAATATTTTATCAGAACGTTACGGGCAATAGTGGATTGATTTAATGTTCACTTCTCACCCAGAAATAGTGACATTTCATTTCACCGTTGAATTATAAGTATACAGTCATGTCAGGAGAACGTTCTGTAATATTTATGTTAATTTACAAAATGTATTTAATATATTTTGTAAATAAAAGTGTCGACTCTGACGTCACGCTGGGATAATATAATTATGGCATTACATTTTAATTTGTTTACTATTCAATACTGAAACACTCACGATTTTGCTTTAAAAAATTACTTATAGTGGCTATTGTATTAAGTCGAGGTGTACAGACTATAAAGCAAAGAATCAGCTTACAGTTTGCGACAGATATTTTGAACATAATATAGGTATATTTTCATTTATGTTCGTTTTCACGCAGTTAGTTATTGAATTATAGTTTTCAACTACGCAATTGCGAATTATTAGTTTACGTATACACAGAAGACTAAACAAACATTTAATTATTTGTAATACTTTTTTTCTTAGAAAAATAAAAATTCCACTAAAATAGTTATTTACAATAATCCGACATACCTATATCAATCATAAACATCTAAGACATACTGACAGGGATTATGTGACTGGCTTAGCTGGTGTGGGAAATCTCAACGTATTTAAGCTATTTTGTAGAACGTATTTTGTGATTATGTATTACAGAAATTTAATCTTTCTTTTGTAAAGTATTTACAACTACAGTATAGTTCTACATATAAAAGAGTTCATTGACTGACATATCAAACTGCAGCCCAAAGCGCTGTACCTAGAAACGTGAAATTTTTGTGTGGGTCCCGCACTCAGGTCGTTGGTGAGCTCTAAGAAGTTTTTTTTTTTTTTTTAAATTCGACCCCTTATGAGGGTGAAACGGAGCTAAATGTATTTTCGAAGAATTGTCTATATAGCTCCAACCCGACGTCGTGATTTTCACTTCGACCGGACACTCATAAAAATGCATACTAACCAGTTTCTGGATTTTTCAAAATGCAACGTTTAAGAGAGTGAAAAGACCTGAAATATGTTTCCGATTATTTATCAATGTTTATAAAATCCTTCGGATCTGCTCAGTTGGTGAATAGAAGTTTTCCCCTTACCATTCGCAAGCACCATCATCGTTGCAAAAATCCAGAGTGCAGAATTTTTGCATGCTGGAACACCAGAAAACGTTGCTCACAGATCATGGAGTGCATTTCTCCGGCCGGAAATTGAGAGATCTATGCACAGCAGAACTTAACCACCGACCAGTGTCACCCGCGCACAAACCGTACCGATCAGCGAAATGAGGAATTGAAGGCAGAACTCAGACTGCGAATCAAAAACGATCACACCTCGTGGACGCAACAAATACCAGAGGTGCTGTTCTGAAAGCGGAATCGGCAGAACGAAGCAGTGGACCAACTTTCAGCGGAGCTGTCCGAAGCAAAATTCCGGCACAGCCTAGTAGCTGTGAACATCACCGAAGCTGTTAGGAATCACATCTAGGCACCAACCACGACATGGCAGCAGAATGTCAAACACGAGTCGAGACAACGAAACAAAATTAACAGCACTATGTACGTCAACAGTTATCTGCGACACAGCACCCCCAGAACGACATTTAACCTGGTATTCTTGTGTATGTGTACCAACACACAAAGTCAAACACAAACAAGAAATTCGCACAGATGTAGTCAAACCCTGGAGCGGGCCCCCCATCGTGTAGCAACAAATCTGACATAAGGAAATAGGTTCCCTACCAGCACAGCAAGTCCCCAGGATGTCATAGGGACATCCTTTGAGGATATCTGGGTACATTCTATTCTTGGGATGTCATAGGGATGGATATTTCGGAGAGCTCCGAAAAACCATGTCCGTAGGACATCCCAAGTACCCCCTCGAAAAGTACATCACATCCCAGGAAGCTCCTTGGAAGACGAATTTGGGTCATCCTAAATTCCTCATCTGGGGAGCTCCCAGGGATGTCCTTACAGGGAGCTCCCACGGAGCTTCTCTAAGGAACTCCCTGGGATCTCCGAGCAAGAGTTATCTGGGATGTCCCAACAGGCACTCCTTGGGATGTCCGAGCAGGAGCTCCCTGGGATATCCGAGCAGACACTCCCTGGGATGTCCAAGAAGGTGCTCCGTGGGATATCAGAACAGGAGCTCCCACGGTCGTAGTGGATTTCTAGGCAAGTTCCTAATATGACCACTATATAGCTCACGATATTATTTAAATATATATGAGGTTTGTTGCAATTAATTTTGTAGGTAATTCATAACATTTACATATGCCTTAAGAAATTCGTAAATTTATTAATTTCGACAAACATATTTTATTATTACTGGTAAACTTTTTGGAAGTTGAAGCATTAAAAATTGTTATTACAGACGAATTGTTTATTCAAAAGATTTTAAGAGGCTACATTAACAATTATGTGTATTTGACTGTGTGTTAAATACTAAGTTTACATATCATCAAAACAAATACATTTTTTTTTGTGTTGAATACTAAACTTTTACTTTTGCTGCTGGAAGGAGCTGCTAGGGATGTCCCAGGGATGCATTTAATACAGCTCCTAGGGATGTCCCAGGGACGTGTTTAATACAGATCCTAAGGAGCTCCTAGGGATGTCCCAGGGATGTGTTTAATACAGGTCCCAGGGAGCTCCTTGGGATGTCCCAGGGAAGTGTTTAATACAGATCCTAGGAAGCTCCTTGGGATGTCCCAGGGATGTGTTTAATACAGGTCCCAGGGAGCTCCTATGGATGTCCCAGAGATGTGTTTAATACAGGTCCCAGGGAGCTCCTAGGGATGTCCTGGGGATGCATTTAATGCAGATCCCAGACAGCTCCTGAGGATGTCTTGAGGATATGTTTATTACAGATCCCATGGAGCTCCTAGGGATGTCCCAGGGATGTGTATGCCAGACATCCTAGGGATGTCCGTAGGTAGTACTTTTCCATGAACTTTTCCTACATAAAAAGGACTTGAAATGAACTTCCCTAGGACGTCCTTGGGACGACAGTTCCCACATCCTACGGACGTCCTCAGGATGTCTGTGTGCTGGTAGGGTTGGTTTGGTAGTATGAAAAAGGAAATCATAAGGGGGCAGAACAGCATATAAGTGGAAAATTTGGGATGGTCAAAGGGTGATAGTGTAGAGGCGATGAGGGCAAGGTTTACGGAAACTACACAAGAAACAATGAAAAGTGTTTGTCCCTGATAAAATAGTAAGGGTAGATGGTGATCCTCCATCCAGCAGTCTCAAACTCAGATTATTAGAAGGGCCCCTCTGTAGTTTCAAAGGAAATCTTAGGAGACAATATAACATAAAAACATTTTCATTCAAAATAAATGTGTTTACAAGACAGTTCAGCATCTTTAGAACTTAACAAAACAAATTACTACGAAAAGGTATAGTTACTTTTGCTAAAAACCGCATAGAGATATATTATTTTACAATCAGACTGAATGAAAACATTCTCTGTTTGTGAACAGTAAATATAACTTAGCAGTATTTTTTTCACACTAATTATAAATTATAGCCATAATTCAAATGATAACGCTACCATGACAGGAAAAAAGGACACAGTGTAAATTATTTTTAACATTTTTTAAATGGAAACTTGAGCTCGCTTTTGCGTCACCAAAGTGTCAACATTGGGTGTAATGTCTTTCGAACATGCTACTTTCAATACTGAGGATAGGTGAATGTTACTAAATTTGAATCGCCATTTGTTAAAAAGGCATAAGTCACACTTTCTTCAAAGTCCATATTATTGCATTTTCAGGTAGTAGACACAAAGGTACGTCGATTTAGTCTAAAGGGACACACAGGAATACATTGGGCATGCTATTTATAAACTTCACAAATTGCCGATTCATGTTAAAAGGGCAGCAGTTGTGGTCTTAACGCCCTGTTTTCAAGGAATACACGATGTTTGTTAAATGGGCAGATGTAAAGTATTTTGCTATTGACACATTTTAATATAAAAAAACATTGAAATGTCATGTTTCGTAGTTTTTGTATTGCAGTTGTCAGATCATAAAATGCATTAAAAGAGATGTGGATTTAATGTTTGTTGCATCTACTATATACTGTTCCTGGCTCCACAGATTTTAATGTGAAGATCACAAACTGCAAAGAGAAAAAATCTGTGTTGGGTTGGTAATATTGCACTGTAAATAACCACTCAACATTAATTAATAGTCTAGGGTTTAGTGTGGATTGTGATTTTTTTACTGTTCATTGTGTGATAATAGTAACATGAATGCAGAAGAGAAAGATGGCCCTAAACGAAAAAAAGAATGCACAATCTTACTCGCGAAATGTAATAAAGCAACAAAGGTTGAAATGCAAAGAGTTTGTGAACCACTAAGGGAAGACAGTAAAAGCTAAAGAAGTACATAAGTGAATCATGCAGGTATGTGTATTAATAAAAATTCTAACCTCAATTCAGTGGCAAAAATATAAGCTATGTTGTTGTTATTTATGTGTGTGACATTTTATGTTTTAGATGCAAGCAGAACTGCTTTATACACATAAACGAAGAAAACCGTAACTATGCATTTTCCGTACTATACAACATGGCTTCCGAAGACCAGCTTAATAGATGTTCATGACGTCCAACGGAGGAGACCCCGGAGTGATGGAAATCCAGGAAGGGCCACAACATTTCTATACCATGTTATGGTAGGGAGTCAGCGTGTTAGTGTATGTTTGGGTGCGTTTCTATCGATCTATGCAGTGACGGCAAAACGTGTGCGAAGACTGTGAAACACTAAAGTGAAAGGAGAAACGCCATGTGATAAAAGAAGGAAACACACAAACTTATCGCTCCTTCCTTCTACAAAAATAAAAGTGCATGAGCATATTCAATCTTTTCCAGTGAAGGTAAGCCATTATGCAGGAAGGGAAATAAATTATCTGCATTCAGATTTGAATGTAAAAGTAATGTACAACATGTTCACTCAGCAGAATCCGAATTTGAAGATAAGCTATAGCTTGTACTTCTCCTACTTCAAAGATAATTTTGACTTGCGTTTCGGGCAGCCACAAGTTGATTGTTGATGTGTGAGTGAGGAACTTAAATTAAAAATTAAATCTCCTCACATAAATGATGCAGCCAAACGTGCTGCTAGTGCAAAGCTTGTAATACATGAGAGACGCAGTAAAAAATCATATGCTGCCATGAAGCAAGAAAAGTTGGATGCGTCACTAGGTGAAAACCGTAATGTGTTAGCAATTGTGATGGATTTCATGCAAAATATATTGTTGCCTAAAGTGCCCGTTCAGGAACTTTTCTACTTACGTCAATTAACTGTTAATGTGTTTGCTATTCAAGACATCAAAGGAAACAGGTAACTACTGTACATCTAGCACGAAGGCCAGGGAAAAAAGGTCCGGATAAGGTTTATTCACTTTTGTTGAACTACCTGTTATCTGCCCCTCCCCAGTATGATGTAGTTCACATATATTCAGACAATTGTCCAGGCCAGAATAAGAACCACGCTGTTTCAAATTGCTTCTGTGTTTAACAGATACAACACGTTTCAAAGAAATTCAACACTTCTTTCCCATTCGAGGACACAGTTTTCTCCCTTGTAATCGGGATTTTGCAATAATAAAACGTAGCTTGAAAAAGCATGACAGGATATACTATATAGGCTACATGCGCTAACAGAACTGATTATACAAAACAGCAAATCGCAAAAATTAATTGTAACTGAGATTAAAAGTGACGAACTAGTTTATGATTTCCAAAATTGGTGGCCACAATACTACAAAAAAAAACCGCCTCCATTGAATGTCAGAACAAACCAATGGGTGCAAAGGTTACGTTCGGTATCAGTAGTTTGCACCACTTCATTTACGACTCAGCTACTCCTGATTACATCGTGGGACTGCCATTCGTCAATGATTAGGTTACAACATAATTTCATTATGCGCCAATATACACAAGCTGCTGTTCAACTCCCAGTAGACATATTGTATCCTAATAGGAAAGTACCAATGAAACGGGTCAAGATTGACGATATAATGAAGACCATCAGATATGTTAGCGATGAGCATAAACATTTTTATTTAGAATTTATAGAATGGACACATTGTTAAAAATAATGTTAGTTTTGAGTGTAGGCCCTATGCTTACAGTATGTCTATTAAATTATTGTTTTTGATATTTTGTATCATAATGAAACAGGTCAAGATTGAAGACATGACGAAGACCATCTGATATGTTATTGATTACCATACACACTTTTATTTACAAATTGCAGAGTGGCCACGTTGTTGAAAACATTGTAAGTTTTGTGTGTAAGCCCTATGTTTACAGTATGCCTGTGTTCGATAATTTGTATTTTCAAATAAACATTGTTTGAATTTTTGAAGATGATTTTTGTAGTGCATAATATGTTTTAAGTTAAAACGGCATATGACAGAAATATTGGACAGATCAAAAAGAACTATAACAACTTCATTATTATGTTATGTATTGAATTAAGCAACACTTTACGAAACTAAAATAGATTATAATTGTTTTTATAATTCAAACACATTATTTTATATCAATTTTCTTATGAACAATTATATCTTAAAATGGCAGAAGTCCAGTACATAAAAATGATTTGTTTTATGTATTGGTAATATCTAAAAATTATTATTACTGTGCAAATAATGCAGTGATATATCTAAAGTATGTGGCGCAGTTAAATCAACAAAACATCACTGAAGAATATTTGAACAGTTTTCTTTGTTTTGCCATACAGTTGCTTTATTGGACTCCTGCCCTTTTAACAAATTCCGATTAAATTGCAGAGAGTAGTTTAAGGGAGGAAGGCTCTAGGTAACTTGAGAAGAATTCTGAAAAGAGTCAGCCCTGAGGTGAAGGAGAAGGCCTATGGCACTATGACTCGGTCAGTGCTGGAATATAGTGCTGCAGTATGAGACCTGCAGATGGAAGTGGCAGGACCCTACCAGCACACAGACATCCTGAGGACATCCGTAGGATGTGGGAACTGTCGTCCCTAGGACATCCTAGGGAAGTTCATTTCAAGTCCTTTTTATGTAGGAAAAGTTCATGGAAAAGTACCTACTACCTACGGACATCCCTAGGATGTCTGGCATACACATCCCTGGAACATCCCTAGGAGCTCCATGGGATCTGTAATAAACACATCCCCAAGTCATCCTCAGGAGCTGTCTGGGATCTGCATTAAATGCATCCCCAGGACATCCCTAGGAGCTCCCTGGGACCTGTATTAAAACATCTCTGGGACACCCCTAGGAGCTCCCTGGGACCTGTATTAAACACATCCCTGGGACATCCCTAGGAGCTTCCTAGGACCTGTATTAAACATGTCCCTGGGACATCCCTAGGAGCTCCCTGGGACTTAGTATTTAACACATAGTCTAAAACACATAATTTTTAATGTAGCCTCTTAAAATCTATTGAATAAACAATTCGTCTGTAATAACTTTTTTTTTAATGCTTCAACTTCCAAAAGTCTACCAGTAATAATAAAATATGTGTGTCGAAATTAATAAATTTACCAATTTTTTAAGGCATTAGCAGAAGGACAGGAGAAGGGTTGAGAGACTGCTAAGATGGTTTAGGACATTAACTGAGGATGAAGGAGGATAGGGTAAGTTGAAGGTAATGTTGACGAAAGGAGAAAGGACAACAGAGTAAAGATCTACTGGGTTTGTAGGAAGATGAAGCTGGGGAGATAATCCATGCTGATGAGAATGGTACACAAGGGAGAGCAGGAGGGGAAGGTTTGCCCGAAAATATGGACTTGGAATTCTGGATGGTTCAGGAGGGCATTAAAGAAGTTGGGGACTTGAAACGAAGCTAGGAAAAAAACTTGTATCAAGGCATCAGCTTAATTGCATGTTAATTATTAATATTGTTATTATTATTTTTATTATTACCCTCGCGAGCTTTGCTAAATGCTTATCAACGAACTCTACTATGGTCTTCCAGCTTCTTACCTTTCCTTGTAACTATTATAATAATTGCATGAAGAAATTCGCGAAGCATAATTAATTTAAAGTAAAAAATGACCGGGTTTTTGACATAAATATGGTGTCATACTGTATTCAATAACATTGAATGAAAAGGGGATTCGTGTCAAAATTTATTTTATTACTTTTATGAGGAACAGAATATAAAAGTAATAGTGTCGTAAGTATTTTAATGTCGCCTGATTTTTTTATGATCGTCGTTTTGTATGTTTGGCCGAGGTTTGTCACTGATAACTTTTACTGCTAAACAGACATAAGTATATAGGACATATGGAGCATAAGCTGTATTTGTTGATGTCAACCTTCACCGAACAATATCGCGGCCACCGAACTGTTGGAGATCAGCTGTTGTGTCGATGTAAGCGTAAGGAGTAATGCTGGTTGAGTGTAAACAAACAATATTTACCTTACAAAAATTGGAAACGGGTAGCGATTTTTTGGGCGCAGTAGTTTCCAGGTGGGTACAAAGCAAGCTAGAGTAGAGTTTTATTTGGTTTTCATGTACGTACTTAGTATTAATAAAGGCACAAGATGGTACTAACCCCATAGTTCTACCATTGTTAAGAAATGAATAAAAATTACCATTTAATGTTTTGTACTTTGTTTTTGTAGAAGTAACTTCAGTAATATTTAACAGTTTTGAGGGCATTTAAACATACACATGTGTAATGTAATGTTATTCAACAATTTTGGTTAAAAAATAAACCTAAGATAAAAATTCGACAGTAGGCTTCATACCAGCAGTTTATTTATATTGGGACTGATTTTTTTAAACTATTAGCAAAAATATCAGAAGGCCATTACAAGTAGTCATACGTTTAAAAAAAGTTGGGTTAGATTATGTTAGCAGGGGCGTCATTTCAGGTTTTTCTAGGGGGGGGGGGGGAGTGGAGCAATATTTTGTTTTCCGGCGACAGTGACCTTGTTGCATCTTTTTTATTAATGAAACATGTATAAATAAGATACTTTAATAATAAAACTTCAGTTTTATATGCTTAAGTTAGCATTGTTTAAATTTGAAAAATACAAAACATATATTTATACACATAAAATTCTAAATCCAGGGGGGGGGAGGATTTGCCCTCCCCCCCACCGATGTGGCCCCAAATGACGCCCCTGTATGTTAGGTAAAGGTATGTTACTTAACCTAATCTGAACTATCGTAATATTTATCCGTAGGACTATTTGTCAAGTCTCAAATAGGCCTATGTAAGTTTTTTTTTGTTCAGTTAGGTGGGTTATTTTAAAATTGTTAGATTCGGTTACCTATTGTAATGTAACTTAACTCAGCCTGAACTAACCTTAAATAACCCAACACAACCTTATGTAACATCACCTAAAATAATCTAACAAAAATATATAGATTGTTTAGTAATAAAAATAAATAGCCTTTCGTCATGATTCACTGTTAAATCGAGAGCAAACAGTCCATGCAAAAAACTTGTAACCTATTCCATCATGTTACCTGTGAAAGATTATTTTCTTTTCTTTTTCATGTAATAATGGTTGATTAGTATTCCGATATAATGTGGTAAATTTCTATTAGTGTCTATTGTGTGATAGGGTAATATCATGTGATGGAGTTGGCAGTAGTGGCTTGATGGACATGGTAGTGAATAAAGTATGTGAACAGGAATGGCTATTTCTTTACACTACGCATAAATACTGCATGGTGTCAGAAGTGGGATCCACCTGCAAGTCATACAATGGAATCACTTTTTCGTCCGCCGCAACCTCTCAGCTTTGACGGCAACAAAACAGCGGATAACTGGACAAGATGGCGTCAAAAATTCGCAGTATTTTTATTGGAAGAGTGCGAAAAACCGGAAAAAACAAAAGTGGCCATCCTACTCAATTATATCGGTGATGAAGGGATCGAGGTATACAATACTTTCAAATTCCCATCAGCTAAAGACACAGACGATCTTAAGACTGTGCTACTGCACTTCGCGGCTTATTGTGCACCCAGGAAGAATGAGGTCTACGAACGATTTGTCTTTTATAACACAGCACAAAAAGAAGGCCAGCCATTCGATGCCTACTTAACTGAACTCAAAACTAAAGCTAAATCATGTTCATTCCAAGATGAGGAAACGATGATAAGGGACAGGATCGTACTGGGGGTTAGAGACGAGAGTGTGAGGGAACGTCTACTTCGTGAAGCGGAATTGCGAATCCAACGAGCAGCCGACATTTGTAGAGCAGCGGAAGCTAGCAAAGTGCAAGCTCAAGCTTTACAAGGGAGGAGTGGTGTGAATGCTGTTGCGACCAACTTCAACAACGACATCCCGAAGGCAAGAGAAAAAGGGCATCAGAGGAGCAGCAGTGAATACAGTGCATCAAAGTCGCGAGTGAATGTTAGTGGTGGTAGTGAGGCGGAATGCCTGAAGTGTGGGTGGGTTCATAAATATTCCACGTGCCCAGCCTATAATAAAATATGCAAGAAGTGCGGGAAGCTAAATCACTTCGCTAGAGTGTGTCGTTCCCGATTCCCTGTAAGAAATGCCGTGAATGAAATCCAGATGGAAAAGTCGTCTGACGAAGAAGGACCATCCAACGAGAGCTACTTCGCAATTTCAACAGTGGCAGGTACGCTTTATCCAGAAACACGGGTAAACAGCAAGGTATGTACAGGAGAAACCAAATCAGTAGATTCAGTCAAGTGTCAGTGGACAGTGCAATTATTGTTGGGTAGCGTACTTGTGAACTTTAAGTGGGACACAGGGGCTGAAGTCAATGTTTTGCCCTTTAACATTTTCCAGAAAATAAATGCCTGTGTAAATCATGCCTTGAAGCTTGAACAGGCACAACTGACACTCATAGCTTATGGCAATAGTTTTAGACTCAAACCTCAGGGAAAGGTTACCATCCATTGCAAAACGATGAACAAAAAGGTAGCGAATGTGAAGTTTGTAGTAGTTGATATTGAAGGGCACATGCCATTGTTAGGTTTAGATGCATGCATAAAATTAAATTTGTTAATGAGGGTTGACAGTACAGTGTCCGTATCGGACAGAGATAACTTTGTCCACAAGTATAATGACATATTTACAGGGATAGGGAGGTTCCCGATTGGTCACCACATTGAGGTTAGTGAGGGTTCGAGAGGGGTCATAGCACCCACACATAAAATCCCATTTAGCCTGCTGGGAAAACTGAAACTAACATTAAAGCAACTTGAAAGTGAGGACATCATTGCAAAGGTCGACAAGCCAACAGAATGGGTTAGTTAACCCCCTAGTCATAGTAGAAGAAAATAATGGAGATCTACGGTTATGTTTGGACCCTTAACGCCTTAATGAAGTGATCAAACGGGAACATTACCCCATCCCCACAGTCGAAGATGTGACCTCACGTCTACTCGGTAAGACTGTATTCAATGTATTAGATATTAAAAATGGATTTTGGCATATACCAATCAACCAAGCTAGCTCAGACTTATGCACATTTGGTACACCTTTTGGGCGTTATCAATGGCTAAGGCTGCCTATGGGCATAAAATCTGCCCCAGAGGTATTTTAAAAAAAATGTCTAGAAGTCTTTGGGGACATCCCTGGAGTAGAAGTGTATTTTGATTACATAATTTGCAGTGGCAAAGATGTACAAGAGCATGATGTAACTCTCCTGAAGGTGTTGGAGAGGGTTAGGCAATACAATACCAAGTTCAATAGTTTTAAGTTGCAGTATAAGGAGGAAAGTGTACGATTCATGGGTAAGATATTCTCCGAAGAAGGTATTAAAGTAGACAACACATATATTAAAGCCATAACAGAATTAGAAAGGCCCACAGACAAGGCTGCACTCATGAGGTTATTGGGTATAGCTAAATTTGTAGCTAAATTCATTCCAAATTTCTCTAGCATTACAGCCCCGTTAAGAAATCTAACAAAACAAAATGTAGTATGGGAATGGAACCCAGAACATGAAAATGCACTTCTACTCCTAAACCAAACTATAACTAGTGCCCCTGTCTTACAATATTTTGATCACAGTAAAGCTGTTGTTATACACACAGATGCCTCCAGAGATGGTCTGGGAGCATGCTTGCTGCAGGACAATCACCCAGTGGCATTTGTATCTAGGGCTCTCAGAGCAACAGAAGCTAGAATTGCTCAGATAGAAAAAGAAATGTTAGCCATTGTATTTGCTTGTAGTAAATTTCATCAGTTTATATATGGCAGGGAAGTAAATGTTAAAACTGACCATAAACCCTTGGAGGTAATAGTTAAGAAAGATCTCAATCAAGTTCCTGCACGATTGCAATGCATGCTACTGAAAATGTTGATTTATGATTTAATGGTTTCTTACTTGCCTGGAAAGCAACAGTTCATTGCAGACACACTGTCCCGAGCATATCTACAATGTGAACCATCACAAGAGGCATCCCTTGATTTTAATGTACATGTGCTGATAAATCACCTGCGAATGACTGAATCCCGAAAAATTCAGTTTCAACAAGCAACAAAAAAGATGTGACCTTCAAGAGCTCAATCAAATGTGTCCTTGCGGTTGGCCAGAACACAGTTGTCAGGTCCCAGAAGTGATCACAGGGTATTGGAAACGTAGACATGAAGTAAACATAGCGGAGGGTCTAGTTTTCTTGAACGACAAAATAATTGTTCCAAAAGATCTAAGGCAGGAAATGTTGCAGTTACTGCATGACGGTCATGTTGGGATAGAAAAATGTCGGGCTAGGGCACGCCAAGTCATGTATTGGCCAGGTATTAATCAGGACATCGAACAGGTAGTAAAAAAAATGTCGAACATGTGAACGGTTCCAAAATGAGTATGTCAAGGAAACACTCCAGCCGTATGGGGTGCCCCAAAGGCCTTGGGAGAGAGTGGCAGCTGATATTTTTTCCACGGGGGGTAAGTGTTACTTGGTCGTGTATGATGCCTTCTCCAATTGGCTAGAGTTAGTTCAAGTGGTAGACAAATCATCAGTGGCAGTAATGGAGAAGCTGAAGGCCATATTTTCTAGGTTAGGGGTACCCGATATTTTAGTTTGCGATAACATACCTTTCTCCAGTTATAAACTCAAATCCTTTGCAGAGGAATGGAATTTCAAAAATGTTGAACGAAGCCCAGAATACCCACAATCCAACAGGTTGGCAGAAAAGGGAGTGCATATTGCGAAAAAAAAATGTTGCAAAAAGCCATGTATGAGGACAAGGAGGTATACTTATCACTGTTAGAATATAGGAATAGTCCCATCAGCCCTGTAGGGCTCTCACCAGCACAGTTGCTCATGTGTAGGGTGCTTAAGAGCAAGCTACCGACAAGTGCAAATGTGTTGCAGCCTAAACTACCATATGACATTACAGAGAAGTTAGAAGAAAAACAGAATAGGTAAAAACATTACTATAACAGGGCGGCCAACGACCTACAACCCCTAGTGCCAGGTGAGAATATCCTAATTAGGGATACTAGAGCTAAGATTTGGACCCCGGAAGGGTTGTGTGCTCTCATTCTACCCCCAGATCATTTATGGTAGTGAATGAACAAGGTCAGTTGTATCGCAGAAACAGGCGACATTTACGATCTTCACTTAATGAGCCTAGGTTCCGTGAGCCAGAAAGTGAAGCTCACACTGAAAATCACCAGCAGAGTGCAAATTCAGAGACTGTTGAGCAATTGAATGACGATATTCAGCATTCGGGAGAGGAATCTCCTAATTCTTGCAGGATACGGACAAAAAGTGGCAGGGTGGTAAACCCACCAGTGTGGACAAAAGATTACGAGTGTTAATTACACACACACACACACACACACACACACATATATATATATATATATATATATATATATATATATATATATATATTGACGCGGGTCGTCCCTGACCTCCCCTGATCTGAGCCCGTCGTGCGCATCAAGCCTGGCGGCTTGTGCATATTGGAACGCACCCGCCCACGTGCGCGACGAGGTAGCGGCGCCTAGACGCCGCCCCGCGACGTCGAGTGGACGCAATATGTGCCTCGGACCCAGAAAACGACCATCCATTGGTAGGAAAGTGCCCCCT